>JANCMA020000008.1:81131-96380 GCA_024336925.2 Zoanthus solanderi
ATGTTAAAATTAAGAAGTATTTATTTATTTAAGAAATATATAAATTTATTTATTTATATATATGTAAATTTTAATTAGAAAAAAAAAAACAAAAACAAAACCGGCCACAGAAACATGAAAACCCATTGTACAAAGCCTTAATTCACATGAGTTGCTTCTTATAAAACAAAGTAACAACAAAAAATAAATTCCTTTGTACGTAAGTTCATAAGACTGTCTGAAAGCATTGTGTAGATAACAAACTATTAAAGTTTTTGATGCAAATTTTACAAACAAAAATAAATAATAGGTGTGCTGTTTAAGTATTTTAACTATAATTCCTTCTTGCTTAAAGGACAATACATATATTTCATGCAGAATTTATTCATCTGAAGTAATTTCCTGGAGTTACGATACAAAATATGCAAAACAAGAACGGTCAAAATGTTTACTGGCGAGTGTTTGAAACAAACAAAAAAAAGGAAAATGAAGTCGACAAGTATCCAATTCCTTGCTTTTCTTTTATATACTACTTATCGAACTAAAAGTATCTTAAAAAACAAGCTTTACATGACAAAATAATGCTTATATATTTTTGTAAATTTTAACGTATTTTAGTATTTTCTAACAGCCATCAAAAGTGGATTCACAAATCCAGTGGATAGTTCTATTATAAACACATGATTCATTGTTTAGTCACAACTATAAGATGCATGATTGCAACATTTTGGACTTGTTTCCAAATAGATTTTTTTTGAAGCTTGCGCAAAAAAATAATAACATGCGATCTTAGTGAGGTCAGCTAAGTACATATGAACCGATGTTTCGAACCCTCATTTAACGAGACCGTTGCACTGCCTACTGTAGAAATGATCATACTAAACTTTTAAACCCAAGTTGTCTCCATTAAGCTTATTAACCGACAAACTTCAATCCTTTTCTATTAAAAAAGTTTTCAACGAGAAGATTTTAGCGGACCTCTATAGCAACTGTCTATTCTAGTTTAATTTCCTACTTAGCTACTGGCAGTAACATTCCTTCAAATACCATGTTTAATGATAGGCTTGTTGTCAAGTTTTGTTCAAGTCTAAAATCTAAATAATTTTCATTCGGGACGCCACGCTATTCTTGATCAGCTGATCAGTCAGAAACTTTTAGTAAACATTGAAATGGTTCAATATTTGTACTTAGTTCAAAATGAATGGCAGCCTCATTAATTAACTTCGGAGACGACGCTGTAACTATAGAGATATTATGAATGTTTCCCTGCTAAAGATCGTTTTACACTTCCTTGGGCCGTGTGTCTGTCACCTACACTTAAAATTTCAGTGACTGTAGGTCATTTCCAGCTCGTGCTTGCTTGCGGATAAAAATTTGCTGGTAAGGAATAAGAATGATAGATTTTTTTAATCCAGTGCAAATTATTATATTTAAGCAAATTGCTCTTCAATTCACGTTTTTAACGGTCATCATTGGCGAAATAGATTAGATGGTACCAGTATTGCATTCTAAACAAATCTATCTGCAGTTAAAAAATGTTCTAGCTATGCAGTATCTAGCCAAAAATTAAATGAAATAGTAATCTCCAAGTGCTACCAAAAACTTTTTCAGTTTGAAATTTAAAGTTTGTACAATTTCCAAATATCAGTTTCAGTTACTTTCAACAGTCATGTAAATATATTGCTTATATTCGAGATGCGATAAAACTGTTTGTAGAATATTATGGACACACCAACTATATACACGATCAGTTTCATGTGGTGGAGCAAAGTTTCGGCATGTTCACTTAAATTTGTTTTTTTGTAATCTAAATTCCATTCAAAGTGCTGCAAAAAGCATTTTCTAATGTTCATAACTTGTTAAAAGAGTTTTGAATTTTTAATGTAGCCGTTTGCCTGATATTTTGTTAAATAGTTCTGAACTAAAGATATAAAATGTTAAATTTTGCTGTAATAAACTTGCAGGCTTTTAATAAGGATGTGTAAAGAGCGAGGATTCAGTTTTGAAGCACTGAATGTAATACTAGTTCTAGATATCAAAAACTGATTTGCATAAGACAACAGATTGGTTTATTTAATACTGATTTGAATATCAAACTTGTGCAACTAGCTGTGAGAAACGAAACGCAATCATTTCTGATTTATAAACGATTTTTTTTTATGGATTAAGTAATTTATTGTTCAAAAGTCAAATAAAAAAGTTTATCTGTTTTTGATATATGAGCATGAAATCTATTTGGCTATACTGACTTGTTGATAAAAAAGATTTGCAGACCCTTTTTAGCCTTCGTTAACGATTTTAAAAATGACTTCTCTTCTTTGGTTGACAGCTTGCATAAGAGCAATGCTTTTCAAATTTAAAGTCTTCAAAGTTGGAGAAAAATGATTACTCACATGGAAGTTGATTTAAATTCATGAAAAAGTCCCTTTTAATAAAAAAGCAAGTTGAATTGATAAAAATAAAATTCAGTTAAGCTAGTCATTTGTTCTATATTACTGCATTGTATCTTGTCAGTCTTGAAATAACTTACAAGAGAACTTTTAGTAGGCATATACATCCTTTTCTTTCATCTATAATTAATGTTGTCTCGTGTTTTCTTACTGATATGTGTCCGTTTGTTGTTTAGCCGTTGTAGAGATAAAGGAATGCTATATTCTGCATTTTGTCTGTTGACTTAAACAAGATATTTACATTTAATGACAGAACTGTTTTAACGTTTACAAGGCGCCCCATTCTTTTTCTATACGTTAATCATAAAGAAACTCGTACAATTTTTGTTTTGATTTTGTTTAAGATAAAAAGTTAAGTCGAAAGTTTGTTCTAATTTGTGAAAGAAGGTTTTGTTAAAATTGACGCAAGAGATTAGAGAAAAACAAAAGTGGTGACTTATCAACTGTTTGTTGTCTGCCAGCTCTTGTCATAATACTTCTGCCTCACTTTAGCGTCTCGTTGCCACAGCAACTGTTAAAGCTATTAGCGTCGCGTCGGTTGGTAAAATGAAAAGAGCTTGGGAACTGAATTTAGCGTTTGCAACCCAAATAGTTTACAATTCCATCAGCCAATTGCTCGATGGGTTATAGATAATTTATATTAAAAAAAAACGTTAGGTTTCGTAGATCTAAACCGCATTCAAAGAGGATATCTAAAATTGACGTTCTGTTAAGGTGGCACGGTACATTTCAGGTCGTGAAAGATCTGGGTCGGAGTTGAATTTGGTTAGAGGCGGCTCACTTGAGTTGCTGTGGGTGAATCGTCTATCTGCACGCCTGCAGCCATTCCATCTGACTCAAAATGAGTTTTCTCGATAAAAGCAATCCTATTTATTCAGGAAACGCGACTGAACCAGGATTAAGCTCCGTGATAAGGGTTCGAACTCACAATTGTATTTTCTTTTGTAACCTCGTGTCATTTTAGGTCAAGATTAGGAGCTGAAGATTAGATACGGTTTGAATTTATGCTCTGTTCTAATAAACCCATTTTATTTTGCAGAGATTGGAAGATCAGCATCTTAACGTAGATAAACAGTCAGGAAGGAGCCCTGGAACAGTTCCTGGAAAGATTCGAGATATTGTTACCAAATCTATACCTTCAGGAGACCCGACAATGGCATCTACTTCCCCTCTTGGAGATGAAAATCGAATGTTGAATTCAGAGATAAACCGATTGGAAGATCTTCTGGCTGCAACAAGAGCAGAAAGAGATGAAATTGGCTCAAAGTACATGGCTGTAAGCGATAGGGTGAGTTGGTTTTCGGAAAACCTCATTTTTAGTATTAGAAGACGAAGGATATCGATCGATTTCGCAAAACTAAGCATGTTTTTTGGCTATTTTAAAATCCTAATTCTTTCGGGAAAAAAGCAAGGCTCCAAAAAGCTCTACTAGTCAGTTTTTTGCATTTGTATACTTTGTTTGTTTTATGTTCTTTTGACTTAGAAATTTATGGTGACCAGAAATCCTTTGTATATTAATGTTTTTGTTGGTATATTTAGCATAGAACACAGCATATTCAATTATAATTTTTTTAATAATTAAGATTACAGGGGACATTTTTCTTGAACATTTCCTGAGAAGGACGCTAAGTTTTTGAATATTTTATCCCTGTAGTAACAGTAGCTTTTGTGGAAAGTTTGACGTTTAGGTAAACAACCTGGTAAGTGTGGTGTCTCAGTTAGATTAAAACTAAACAAAAAGCTAATTATCAAATCGTTGCTGGTTAAAACTTTCATGCATCATTTGAATGATTCCAGCCAATATACTAATCAAGTCGCACGCAGACCAGACCCAAAGATATTTTATACTAAGTTACTTGAACGGGTTCTTGTTTATATATATTATGTGTGTGTGCTTGTAATCTTAATTAATTATTTAAGCCTATTTCACGGTCACCTACTCCAAATGCAGTTAGCAAACATTTCATCATGTCTCTAAATTATGAATCGTTATACCGCTGACTTTCATAAACCTGGGATAAACTAATTAAAATTAAGAATATATATTATAGAAAAATAATGGGGGGTTTCAACATTGTGGAAATTAACAACTCAGCTAATAAGGGGTATATTTTAACATCAATCCCACTAAAAATTTTTCATTTTTATTATGAATTTATTTCAGTTTCAGTGCAAATCTGTTTACAAGTTGATATAGGTTTTATACCCTTGAATTAATATTTGAATTGAAAAGGTTAACAGTTTTGTTTTATATAGTTTAAAGTTGATGTGGGTCTAAAGTGGTGGGTGCCTTTTCTTTGAAACAGTAATTAATAAAAGAATGCTTTAATTAGTTATTACAGATGTTATGTTTTTAAAAACAATTCCTGCAAAGAAACTCCTACATGTTTATCATTAAAGGTCTTTTAATACAATTTAGTAATAAAAATGTAAATTCTACACCGTAAAAAAGAGAGAATATGTACCGATGTTTCGGACATTAGTCCTTCGTCAGAGTAAATTTCCCCTTTACTCCGACGAAGGACTAATGTTCGAAACGTCAGTAAGTATTCTCTCTTTTTTACGGTGTAGAATTTACATTTTTATTACTAAATTATTTCTTTAGAAACACCGACACAGCTCAAACTAGTTTACCACTAGTTAATATTCTATTTCATCTTTTAATACGACAGAGATGTGGCTAGGAAATGTAAAAGTGAGGTGATTGAACTGAAATGTATTTGCACACTGATGTGTTTTAGTTCTCTTCTGATATTACATTTGATTCTTTAGTATGACTCATCATCATCATCATTTTTGTTTAACATCCCTACTTTCCCACTCCTTCCAAGGGTTGGACGTAATTCTTTAGTATAGCTGTAATTATGTATTAATGAAAAATCATTTTGGGATAATCTTGAATTCCTAAAACTAAAACTCGCTGAAATATTAATACTATAATCAATTTTGAGGGGAAGTTAGGGGGCAGGGGGGTGAATGGATAAAATTAATGTTTTTGTAATTTTAACTGAAAAAATTAATTCAAGTTTGTATTATTGACCAACAAATTGTAAAGCCACTGGTACCCCTTTGCCATGTTAAATCCTGACTAGTTATAATTACACCAATATTGGTTCTTATCTGTAATGTTTTTTGTTGCTTAGCAATGGAACTGTAATATAAAACCCATAACTTTTCAATTTGGTGCTTAAGAAGTTTCTAGAGAATCATTAATCGCAAAAAAAATGTTCGTTTTAAAGTTTATTAGATAATCAATTGTTTCAATCTGTTAACAATATGTACTTGCTTAATTATCTTTTTTGGTCCAGCTATAATAATAATTATATGCAAAAATAGACTATAACATAATACTTTCCCAAATATGCAATGCAATGATGCATTTCCATTGCCAATTTTCAAATTTCTCATTCAAATTAATTTTAAAAGAGAAATACATTATTAGATAGATAAAATGTTGAGAAATGTATTTGGTAGTAATGATCACCGCTTAAGTTGTGTTTGAAAAGCTATAATTGTGGATGAAATGAGTGAAAAGATAATTAGCATCAACTTATTTGGCAACCAAAGAATGTAAATTGATTTATTGCTATTTTTAATCCTGTGGTTTTAGCAGTAAACAGTCCTAGGAGAACACTGCTTTTAGCAGTTTGTTTTAAAAGTAGTAAATTAATATTAGTTTTTGTAAATTACATTAACACAGCTTCTAGAAATTTCCAAAAAGTCATTATAGTGTTCTAAAGTTGTTTTAGAACCATGAATTGAGTTTTTAAAAATTTTTCCAATTCAAAAATCAGAGTGATAATACTTACAATACTGGTAAATGTTTAACCTAACATTGAATGTTTACAGTGTTTTAATCTGTTACTGACAAATAGAAATTTAGTTTCAAATATTATGTTCTGATAAATATATACCAAAGTTATTTGATATCAATTTGTCTTACCTATTGTTTGTGCATTCCCATGTTTCAATGTTTAATTAATGATTCCTACTGCTGCTTTTGAGTAATTTAGATGCATGGAAGAATTAAATTCTTAATTAATTTGTTTACTTTAATTAATTAATTTTAAAAAACATATTTTGCAAATAAAAATTCCTGTGGTGGTTATTTTTCTTTTCTTTAATTATTTATTCCTTCAATTAAAAAACTTTTGAATTTTAATGTTTTGTAACATATTATTTTAATGAAATATGTGCTATATGAGTAAATATTATTTATTTATTACTTTTTTGTTTAATATACAAACATTTTAAAACTTAAAACTCTGATATCTGACTTTATATCGAAATTGATATCGATTGTACCAAAATTTTGCACAGTTGAACTGTTTAAAAATTCTTCACTCTGTAAGTATGTAAGGACCTTTACACGTCTGATACTTGAGCACCATATCTAGAAATGGGTTTATTTCTGATGTTTTTTTGTTTGGGAGGGTGTGGTTGGGGTAGTTGTTAACAGGGTTTTTAAATTGAAAAAAACTAGCAGGAGAAAATTGTAAAGGAGCACTATCTCATCTCCGATGACGTCAGCCTTGTGGAATACAAAAAGTACCCGGCGCAAATGTTTGAAGTAGCCGGTAACTTGCGCCGGGCGCCGGCTAAATTTGAAAACCCTGTTGTTAAGCTTTCTGCCTTCTAGCCACAAACTTGATCCCAAACTTTGTTGAAATTCAAATTTTTGTTTATAATAAACTTCTTTTAGACTGCCTAAGCTAACTCAACTTTCCATCCTTTCTGGTAGGTTTAAATGAGTACCAGCATCTGCTGGGAACTAACCTGCAATGAATTAGTGTCCCATCCAAGGGGAGTCAAAGACTCTCATCCACTTAATATTATGTTTAACACTACAGAAACCAGAGATAAGTGGGTCACTGGGTTCATGGGTCACTTGGCTCAAAAAGGATTTATTCTTAGCTTTTCTGTTTATTTGAGATTCTTGGTTTTTATTACATATCTTGGAGTTTATACTCTTAAATAGGAATATTTATTTGGTAATGATTAACAGTTATTCATCAAAGGCAAGTAAGCATTCTAAAATTTTGACTTTCATTTCCTTTATTTTCTCATCAAAAACATAAAATGTCTCTTAGAAGCCATTTTGTTTAGTTTTTATATTCACCACATTCAAAGAGTTTCTTATCCAATTAGCTTACTTGACGTTCATTATTCTGCTCTATATATTATCAATTTAAAGGTTTAATAAATAAGGTCACTTTTTTTTCTCTGATTTTTGAAAAATAAAAAAAACCTTGATTGATAAGTTCACTTGTTGTTTTCCCATTTCTTAGCTGGAGCAGTACATGAAAGGAAGTCCCAGTCGAACAAATGGTGTTGGAAGTGCTGTCAGTGCTGGAGCTGGGGACCGTTTAGGCTCTAGTGCCATTTCTCCTGGAACAGCAGAAACACCATCAGCCTTCAATACCTCTGGTGGTTATGGTGATACTATTGTACCCAGTGAGAACCTGGTACAACAGGTAGCTTATCTAAAAACCAAGCTTGAAGAGGAACATGCAAACTATAAGCGTAAACTCCAAGCATACCAAGATGGTCAGCAGAGACAAGCCCAGTTAGTGCAGAAACTTCAGCAGAAGGTACTTGCATCAGTATTCAGTCATTATAAATTACAACCAAAAAAGATTGATTTTTAACCAGAAAGTGTTTTGGGCTTGTTCAGCTCATTATCAGTTGCCATGAATGACTGTTATTTTAAAACCCAGTTTGGTGGTAAAAATTGCTGATTAAAAAGATATATAGAAAAACTCATTGTTTGGTTTGTCTTTTGGTTCATGTGCTTAACATATAAAATCTGAATTTAACAAGTTGCTCTTGCTACATGAATTTGGTCTTTCTAGGATTCTGGTTGTCTTGAGCTGTTTATAAGCATGAAAATTGTTTCCAATAAAACCTGGCTAAAGCTGTCATGTATTTTCATTTTGTTTTTAGGTTTTACAGTACAAGAAGAAATGTGGAGAGCTTGAGACATCAGTAAATGAATCTAAACAATCTGAAGAAGATGCAAAGAAAAAGGTATGTTTTCTAGGATAAATAGGTTTGCCTATAATAATCTGCATATTACTTAGGATACAACTATGAAATTTCTATTCAAAGGATTTAAAGGATGTGTGTGTATCTGTTACCAATGATCTGAGGATATCAACTGAAGGAAAACAATCTTGTTTTGACTACTATAGTTTAGAGAAGACATTTGAATAGCTGAATATTGTTTGCTTAGAAAAATATCTGATAGTAAAAGAAAGTATTAGTTATCAATATTTTTCACAGGGTTCGCACGTCCTGGAAAATCCTGGAAAAGTCCTTGAATTTTAGAAATCAAAATCCAGGCCTGGAAAACTCCTGGAAAAATGGAATTTTGAAAAATGTCCTTGAAAAGTTCTGGAAAATTACAAAAATAAATAAATAAAAAACTACCGAGAAATAAATAAAAACGTTCCGTTTCGCACAAATTAATTCCAAAGGCTATTTCGTTTGATTGGTGTTGCAACACTCGCAAAAAGTGCAGAGAGAGAGAGAGAGAGAGATAGAAAAGGCTGGGCACGAGAGGTTGGGGAGAAAAGAAAGGAAATGCAAGAGGAACTGGACAAGGTGTGTCAAACTAAGAAGCAGAAAGTGGACGAGGCAAAATCCTGCATTTCGACAAGCAAGGACTTTACCCCTTTCCAGTCCACCCCAAAAATGGTCATTTTTAACTGCTTTTGAAATTCACCAGCCAAACCAATACTATTGAAGATATATGGGCATGTGAGGTATCACTGTTATCAGCAGTAAATGAACTTTTGAAATTTGATATAATTGGAAACAAATTTGTAATAAATTTACATAGTTTATGATAATTTATGTTAATATATTCATATCTTTTTAAACAAAACAATCAGAAAATTGGCTGTAACTCTTGGGCCTTATGTTTTTTTGAAAAGTGTAAAAAGAAAAGTTGTAGCCAATTATATAATACACTAGTTAGCCAAATTTGGCTAAAATAATTTTATCTCTTATATTGCAAGTGCTGTGCTATTCACAACATAGACCTCTTCCCAATGCATTTTTCATAAAATTCTGAAATGTCAACAGAGCAAAGTTTTTACCTTGAGACATTGATAACATGCATTTTATACTAAAATCTAGCATCAGTATCACTGTAAATACAAAAATTAAAGGAAAACTTATTGAAGAAATGCTACAAATTATCTTTTTTGCTTCGAAAACAGTTAGCTTACTATATGTCATAAAAAATATTGAATAACATCAGGCATTAGTACCAAGTCCACTAAAAGTTTTAAATAAAAGACAAAATATAATCTAAATTATTTTTTATGTGAAAACTTTCTGCTGTGCCAGACTCTAAAACAGTTTCTGTTCTTGGTGGAGTGCAAATAGGCCTGGCACTGAGGTGCACTACAGTAAGAATTGACCTGGCGTTGTATTTTTTCTGTTGCCCAACATACACGACAATTTCACTTTTTATCAGAGTACTCAAGTACATGCTCTGTCTGAAATGCTGAGTCCTTAAGGTTCTCCTGGACTGATGGCTTCCAAACTGGGGGCGGCCCATACTCCTCCAGACCACCAAGCTGACGAATAAGACCATGAGCATGATTCAGCTCTAGGTACACTAGCGTAACATAAACAAAACAAATCAAAATTACCCAAAGTAGCCCTTTCCTTGTGAAAAAGCCTTATTTTATGTATCTTTCACAATGTAGCATCATACACAAACAAGAAACATCAGAAATGTCTTTATTTGGGTGTTTAAGTAATTACCCATCATGCACTGTGGGCGTGGTCATTTCTCAAAATTTGAGTATACTCTTGTCTTATTGTTAAAAATAGATTAACTAAGTCAAATATATCAAAAGAATGCCATTATCTCCTCATGTTGCTGTGGTAATAGCTGATAAATAATATTTTTCCTTCTTTTTTTCTGTTTCAAATCACCACAAATTGCCATTACAGTCTTTGCATACACAACAGCGCTTTTGTTGTCCAATTTGTAAGTCATGTCAATAAGGTTATCTCGCAGGAAAAAGTTTCCTTTGAGAACTAAGGAGCCCTTTTGATAAGCTGTGTTGTAATCATCAACAACTGGTTCATTTAGTGTCATTGCACCATCACTAGAAACTTTGAACAAGTAATAATCGTATGTATTGTTGTCAGCTGCTGCAATGGCAACAACACTGCCGGCTTTTACGATATCGGTCATTCCATTAACTGACATGTCAACTTGGCTGGATTCCTAATTTTGCCTTGTAACAGCAACTTCCCCTTCCCTAGCCAAGACAACTTCTTCCCTTCATCTGCGTATTCCTTGTTTTCGCAGTCGTCTCCGTTGATGCATCCAACACACAGGCAACTTCTCTCTCTGGTAAAAATTTTACATTGGGAAGAAGTTGTCTTGACTGAGTGCAACTTACGTATACCTTTTAGTTCCTTAAATGTGCGATCAGGTCGACGAACCACTGATCCTTCACCTCTGACTGGAATATAAAAAAAGAGTCTCTTACTCAGTGAGGCATTTGATGTTGTTGGGAGAGAAAACTTTTCCTTCAGGAAGTCGTATAGATCTTTGGCTGATTTTATTGTTGCTTCTTCACGGATGACAGCTAATGTTGCTCGTTGTTTAATATTTGCGCCTGCTGCATCCTGCTCGCCCTTGGCATGGGATGTTTCAAAAAAGTGGCGATCAATTTGACATCCAAAATCTGCAAGGCAACAGGATAAATCGCCAAAGGTATACTTGGATTTGTATTGTCCCGCACAGCCATCGGTAAATTCGTGGACCTTCTCTACCTTAACTGCCTGTTCATTCGTAAGATAGTTCAAAATTAACTCCCGAGTGTGATGGACGAAATGGTAATCTTGGGAATGATCTTCAGATAAGGCAAAGAAATGTTCCTTTACTATAACAGGTTTCTCTTCTGTGCTTTCTTGATCATCGGCATCTTTGATGGCATGGCGGTAGACAACGGAGACGTGTACAGTCACTTTGAAAGGGTCAAAGTATTTGGACTGGGTTTCTTTTTGGGAGCGACAAGTATAGTTTTCAGAAAAGTCGTGGACACATATGTGATTAAGGGGAAGGTTTTTAACGAGACAATCAAACTGCTCTTTTTGCCACTTTGCCATAAATGAGTGGTAGGGATAGTCCTTTAAGAGGCATATGAAGTAGTCAAACATTTCCTTGACAGACGTTTCTTTTGACACCAATGAAATTTTCTTTTTCTCCTCGCCATTCTTATCTTCGCACGTTATGTACTCGTATCTTTTCCACTTAAACAGTGTCTCTGTTGACAATTCTTCTGTCCTCCTGAACTTATCCACTCCACAACTGGGGCAATCTCTAGTCAGGCATTTAAGTGCATGGTATCTTTTGTCATCCTCTCGCTCACAAAGGGTGCTGTCTACGGCCTGAGTCAAAAACTCAAAGGTACATACCTCACCATCCTGTGCTTGCTTTCGAAATTTCATGCAGCTGTCAAAGAGAAGCCTGCACTCAACATGTTTTCGGCACAGACAAGATTTCCTGTCCCTTTCTCTAGCTCCACTTACAAAGAATGGTTTAAGCTGCTCGAATCTTCGCTGTTTTACTTTAATTTCTGGGTGGAGTGAGTTGCTGAAATTCAAGGTAGCACTTTCTTTGTGTTTTTTCGAGGATGTGCTTAGCATGCTCCACATATTGCTTTTGCCAGTTCTTTGCCCCACTTTGTCTTTGGATGCCCCTGTAGGCCTGCTTGCCTGGTTTGTCCAATAGTCATAAATGAGTTTTTTTTCCCTCTTCTTTGACTGCATCAGACCTAACATATCTTCTGGTGACAAGCCAGCATGCCTCATCACTCCTCAGAACTTTTTCGCGGTGTTTTATAGCCTTTGAGACCTGTTGCCGCTTTATACCCATTAATTTCGCAACTCGATTTTGTTGGCGATTTTTTTTTGACTGATGAGCCCAAAGCCAAAGACCGAACTGCAGAGTATGCTGCTCTTTCATCATTGGTTTTGGCTTTCTTCACTCTAGATAGGCCTTCTGACATGTCCTCCAGCAAACTGTGCATGGCCTTTGCATTTTTCTGTTCTTCGTTAGTCCGCAGTACATTGCGTCTCTCCGATATTTTCTTCGTTCTTGGGCTTTTCACCAAATTTTCTAAAATTTCTGCCTTCTTTGCTGGACTTTTAGGAAGGGAAGGAGAAATCTTATCTGTTGCTCGTTTTTTGGCCATTCTAGACGAGAAGGCTGGAGTATGAATCTGAACTTCCGCTTCCAGTTGACATTCCTCCGCTAACTTTCTTTTCTTACGCATTTTTCGCATGCGATCCCTTGCCTGTTTTCTCTGTTTTTCCTTTCTTAACTATTTCTGCTTTTTGAGCTTCGCTTTTAAAGCGGATGCAGAATTTCGGTCTTTGGCCATTTCTTTCTAGCCTCATTGCGTGTCCCTACCGAGGGTTTCGTCTTATTTTCCTTTCGCTTCTCTCGAAGTTTTTGCATTCTCTCCCTTGCTTTTTCTGCCAACATCTCGCGATTATTTTCATAATAATCTTTCTTAATTTTCTTCTTCTTTTCCCTTTGCTTTTTTCTCCGAACCGCTACTGAATAAGATGAATTTTCCATTGTTTAAAGCTCTGCAATTGCCGGAAGTAAATGATACGTGCGTTTTAAAATAAAATCACTTAACACGCCGCGTTATGCAACAATTTTCCCCGAGCTCTTTACCAGTCTCTTTTATTGTCTCTATCCATTGTTTTAGCCCTGTATTTTCAGCCAGAACCCCCCCTAAGTATTTTTTCAAGTCAAGACCTTCGATCAGAGAAGAAAATGGCTGTTCCGTGTTCGAAAGTATTTTGTGTTTTGCTTTTCCTAAGACGGCGTCAGAAGCTGCAGTGTAAACTGATACCATGTCAAAGGACAGTGTGATAAAGGATGAGGAAATATTTTGTTCGGGGTTCCACAAATCTCAAGATTTTAGCCGTTTTATACGGCTTTAGAGAATTCGCTTTGTACCATTCGAACCGTCATATTATGAGAATTATTGTATGCGTGATATCCTGACCAAAACGTAAATGATTCAACATCGACGGAAGCTAATGTGGCGATGTGTAACAATAATTCTGGACAAATTCCAATTAAGTTTTTGCGTTCGGGATTGAAGATTTAAAGAAATTTCGATGCATCTGCATAACCGTGGAAGCTTAAATTTTTCACGTAGTAAGTATCTCTTATGAGAACCTTTGTAATTTTTTTTGAAGGGGAAATTCTGTGAATATGCTCTTAAAATGAGCCGTTTTGTTTGCTGAATGACTGCATAATTCGGGAGCGTAACATGTAATACTGCAGCATTATTTTCTATAATAAACACGTTTAAAAAAATTAATCTGTCTATATTTTTTGATAGATGTGTAGTTTAAATCCTAAAATGATCCCTTTGTACAAAATAACTGTCGTTTTGATGCATTTTCAATCTTTTCTTATTTTATTTTATTTTTGGGTAAAACTTGCGTGTTACGCGTAACACGCGATTTATATTGAAATTGTCAGATTCTAAAATCCCCCAGAAATTCTTCGGTCAACCAATTCACTTGATATTTGCCATAAAAAAATGATCTTATATACAGGAACAATTGTGGAAAGTTTCATATTGATAGCGCTTATATATCTTTCTTTTTCTGGGGTTCAAACATTTATGCGCTATGCGTACCTCTCAATCATGCAATTGATCATTACATTTCGAACAAAACAATAAGCCATCATCCACATGAAATGTTCCAGAAGCATACTGGTTGGCCCTCACTTTCGCAGTAATATTAACAGAAAGATGGGAATGGACTTTCGATGTTTTTGTTTTTGCCGCTTTTGTCACTGTTCTCTCGACGAATTGATCCATCCAGTTCTATGATTTGGGTCAGAATGAAAATTATTACAGATAAAATCCACAAAAACCGTCACAGTAACACTTACATCATGATCAGGAAAGCAACACGCGCGTTAACGTCACATATACGTAACTTTTGATGAATACAGATAAAGTAGCAAAAAATCAATCAATATCAGTGGAAAGAGCTCCTAAAGATTACCACATCTACTATTTTGAAGGCAAAAGGCTAAAAACTCGCAAATATAAAGATCCGTGAAATTGAGAAATTTTACAGACGCCCCCAATATACGTTTCTCTGTAAAAAAGTGATTTTGCATTGTAATATCCTCACCATCTAACCACATATCAATTCCAAACTCGGTAGATATACTAATTCTAAAGTATTCTTTCAACTAGTAACGATAAAGTTCTGCTTATTGGTCTAAATAAAAAGAGAAAAACTGTGAAAGGGTCTGATTCACACCGAAATGATCAACATGCGACTTGTCAAAAAACAGAAGTCCTGAAATGCATTTATTTGGGTCAAAAGTTTGATTTTCTCTATATATTGTTTGCAAGGAACTTAGTTATATTTCTGGTAGAAAGAAAGAATATCAATATATGTCTGTAGAACCACAAAAAAGCAGAATAAATTTTTTTTACGACAGTTTCTGTGAATTAATTAATATAGTTGTTATGTTGAAATTAGCATGTTTTTTTCTGCAAGAAGTTCCACACCAAAGAAAACTTAATTTTAACATGCTGTCTACTTTTGAAACTAAAAATTTGAATGAAAAGTCTTCAGTTAATTTATTTTCTTGATATTCTAAAATATATAATTGTTGTTTGATGGGTGTTACTAATCCACGGAAACCCTGGAAAAGGAAACGGAAACCGACGGAACACCACGGAACACTACGGAACACCCGTCAAAAGTCATTATATTTTTCACTTTTTTTGCCCAA
>JANCMA020000010.1:29897-40564 GCA_024336925.2 Zoanthus solanderi
TGGAAAGTTAATAAAGTTATAATAATAATAATAATAATAATAATAATAATTATTATTATTATTATTATTATTATTATTAAAATGCTTTAACACTATAGCCTTCACAGTGGCACATCCAGCTTTAACCTATATATGGCAGTTCCAACCCCCACCCCACCACTAAAAGTGTTCATACGGCCAATGCTATGATCAAGTTGCCAAAGAAACAAGCATTTAACTGTTTGTTACCTTGATGCTCTGTACTGCTCTTAGCTGAAGACAGTTCTTGCTCTGCCTTTTCAAGTTTGGCTATGTATATACCTTGTTGTGTTTTCAATGCCTCAATTTCTGATTTTAGTTGCCTGTTCTCGCTTGTCAAGTCCTCCAATATTGTTTCGACATTGGAAGGCTCTTGTTGTTTCTTACCATTACTGGTAGCAGTGTTTTCTTTCCCCTCTTCATGCTGTTCTAAACTTTTCTCTGCTACCTTTACGCAATCTGGTTCTACATTCTCCTCAGTTGTTGCATTTGTGTTCGTTTTACATTGCTCTTGTTGAATATTTTCATTCTCACACTCAGCGGCAGGTGTATCTAGCAACTCAACTTTTGTTTGGTCAGTTTCAATATGCTCAGGTTCTGCTAACTCAGCCTTTACGGGTTTTTGTCTATCCACCTGTATACTCACTTCTGGTTCACAGACAGATTTTTGTGTTTCCTCAGCTGTTGTCTGTTGTATTTCAAAATCTGCTGATGTTGGTATCTCATCCTTTATAAACATTTCACCTCCACCTTCCATTGGTTTATTTTGCTCACATTTAGCTGTTTGTTCCAGCTCTGAACTAGTTTCGTCGATTTTGTGTGGATCAGAAAATTTTTCTACTTCAGTCATCTCCCCCGGCTGTGACTCAGGCATACTCTGTTTGTCAACAACTGCTTCTGAAGGCGTTTCAACTTCTGTTCCTGAAGTTTTTACAGCTTCCTCAAATTCTGGTATTTTAACACCGTCAGTTACTGTTGTATTTTCATGTTCTGCGGGGGTTTCCACTGATTCCAAACGATTTTCAGGCGCTTCTGACTCGGATGGTTTCTCTCCTTCAGACTCTGGCAGTTTCTCTTTTTCTTGTTCAGATGGACTTGCATTTTCTTGCTGTGACGTTTCCTCGTGTGCTGTGTGGCTTTCTACACCAGATATGTTTTCGCTTTCTGCAAAAATGGGCTTCTCATCACTTTTCGCAGCTTCTGATTCTTCTTGTTTCTCGTTTGCAGTGTCATCAGGGTTTTCAGTTGTTATTTCTTCTTCTTTTCCACTTTTTGTTTCTGGAGGTTTCTCCACTGCACTATTGTCATCAGTTAGAGTCTGGCCCGCTGGTGACTTTTCAGTTTCCTCTAGTGCTTTCTCCATTTGTTCATCTTCTATCAAGTTAAACAAAAAATGGTTACAACTGTTACTCAACACTTTACAAGCAATGTACATCAAATACTTTTTTTACAAGAGAAAGAGAGTGAGGAGTGACACATGGTGTTTGAGGGAAAATGAGATGGAAATTTTGAGACGGACCGACAGAGCCATGGTGAGAGCAATGTGTGGTACAAAACTGATGGAGAAAAAGAGGACAGAAGAGCTAATGGAGATGTTGGGATTGAAGGAAACAGTGGTTTAGATGGCAAAAGTGAATGGAGTGAGATGGTACGGGCATGTGTTAAGGAGGGATGATGGGCATGTTTTGAGAAAAGCATTGGAGTTTGAAGTGAAGGGAAAGAGGAAGCGAGGACGACCGAGGAAGACATGGAAAATGCAAGTGGAGAAGGAGAGCAGGAGTGTTGGTTTGAAGAAGGAGGATGCATTGAATCGAGCGAGATGGAGAGTGGGAGTTGGAGAGATTGCTGCCAGAGTGGGGTAAATCCGGCCACCCCCCGTTTACGGGGATAAACCCGGATCAAAATTGGAATTGACTGATTGACTGGCTACAAGAGTCGAGAGCACTTCAATCTTCTGAGACACGACTTTAATATTTGTGGTTTGTTTGTAACTTGTGTCTCCTTCAAATTTATTTATTCTAACTTGATTTCGGAAAGACTTAAGCAAGGTTTTTAGAAACCAAATTATTAAAAAAAATCAAAATTAAATAATTTCACAATTGATTCCTTTTATAACAATCCCCATAACAAAGTAAAAACAAAAATAATAAACCTACATTTCTCACAGTTGTCCCCGGTGTATTTTGGAGGGCATTCACATTCGTACGAGTCTCCTTTTGCTCGACATGTGCCACCATTCTTACACGGCTGGTTTCTACATGGGTCTCCACCTTACGAAAATATGAATATATTTTATGTACAGTATGTTTAAGCAATAGACCAAAGGTTTTTATTGCATATTTAAGGTTATAGACTAATGTGAGTGTTTTGTTTACAAATAGACGCACGCGCTGACCCCACAACGAACGAAAAATTTTAATACTGCATGAGGCGAAGCCGAGTTCATTGTGTGGCAAGCGGCTTGAGTCTATTTGAAAACATAAAACAAAATAAAACAGTTTCTAACTCTTTTAATTTACAATATGATTTGCGATACATAGTTTCATGCCTACAATGGCCGTTTTTATACTAGAGGACGCATTATCCGTCTGGAGGAACTTGGGCAAACTTTTGTAGTTCATCTGGTTATACGTCTCTAGTATAAAGACGGGCACAAGAAGTATCATCCGTCTAGACGAACCATTTTGCGTAGTGCGTCGTTAAAGACGCATTTCGAAAACAACTTCGTCTAGACGGATAATGCGTCTTTTGCCCATCTTTATACTAAAGACGTATAACCAGACGAAAAAACAAAAGTTTGCCCAATTTCCTCCAGACGGATAATGCGTCCCAGTTTAGCATAAAAACGGCCATTGCAAAGCACTGCTCAACACATGACTTCATAAACTTGGAGCAAGAATTTAAGCAAATAAGAATTTAATAAATATGCACATAATTAAAATGACGTAGCTCAAATAGAAGAGAATAAAAATTACAAAGAAGGTGTACATGAAAAAAGATTAAAAAATAGAATTATTATAAACGAATAAAATAATTTTTAGCAGCAAATAGTAAAACATTCAATGAAATTTGTCAAAAGCTGGAACTTGAAGGGTAAAAGAAAATTTAACATTCCACGTTGTATATTAAAAATTACTTGGCAATCTCTCGGAAAGTAAGTTCAACAATTCAATAAAGATTTAGAACAACCTAACCAGTAGTTCAGATGTTTTCACACGTTGACGAGACGGATGTCTGTAAAATGGGGACCGGATACCTGCAGATGGCGGATGGCGGATGGCAGATGGCGGATGGCGGATGGCGGATAGGAAAATGTAACCAGTTTGTAGTCTCATATATTTCATAAATCAGTGAGAGTTAAAAGGAAAATATTTATCATGAGAATGAATGCAATGAAGGAGTATGAAAAGATTATTTAATGTAAAATAACGTAAAACATCCCTCAAAATCACGTGAGACACGACACTAGGGCTGTCCACAAGTTGCACCAAAATGTTTGAAAAGTTGCTCCAATTTTCTCCAAAAATTGCTCAAAAATTCTAAAATTTGCTCAAAAACTCTAAAAGTTGCTCAAAAGTTGCTTTTTATAATTTGGTGTAAAAGGCTAATTATCAATTCAAATAAAGATGTTCATGAAGAATATCACTTTGCATAGATGTCAGATACATATTGCATATTGCTTTCATTATAATTTTCTGTAAGTATCACTTTTATCTTCTCTCGGCCCACATCCCAAAATCTGATTCTCTTCATTGGCTTCTTTTCATTGGCTTCTTTATATTACAATTATAAATAATTATGAGATAAATATTCATGAGTTCACAATGCCATCACATAATGATATTCAAACAAACCAAACGTACATGACTCATTGGAATATTTATGAATTCACAAAGCCATTAAGCATCATTGTGGATGTAGTCCAGAGCACTGTCTCTGGGCGGTCACTGCCAGGGATATTTGCACCCCTAGTTGTTTGTCCCCTACGAACTGATATAAATCTAAGTATCACACACGCTTATTATACCTTAACATGACTGATGCGTCTACTGTTTGCTCTAATGCTACATCTTGCAGCTTGCTGAATGCATTTTGCAGCAGACTTAACACTTGTTCAGCTGAAACTGAGCTAGGCTGCACTAGTAAGATCGTTTTTTACTGCAGCAGACCAATTTGGTAGAGGAATGGCATGTGTGGTTCACAACTGTACTTTTCCCTCTTCTGTTTCAACTGCTGTACCATCAGCAATGGCCAGATAGTTGGGTAGCTCTTCCACGAGCTGTACAACTTGTACATCACTAATGAACTAAATTGTTTCAGTTCCTGCATAAACTGAGGCTGCAGTTGGCTGTAGTGCTTGTAATTGTATTGAGTAGCATAAGGATGCAGCTTCAAATGCACGGACTGTATCATGGAACCGCACACTGAATTTCTGCTGGTAAAAGCGGAAGCCCGGGTTGATGCATGCCTTTGTCTGAGCAACCAACTGGTTGTACAACACCATATTTCCACCAGTATGTTCATGAGCCTTGGTGTATGATTCAATAGTTATTGCATGGGTTAATGCTGACAAGATGGAAAGTTGCCTTAACTAAGTGCTTGCCAGCATCAGTTAAAGCAGCAACCTCAATATCTAAGTCTCTAGCAGTAACTGCATGAGTCATCAAAAAGTTCCAACAGGGTTGCACGAAAAACAAAAGAAAGGTTTTCATTATTTCCCTTAGAAAAGGCTCTACATCCCGGAAAAACTCCATCACCTAATTCAAGATTTCCCACTTAATTGAAATCTCATCGCTGTCGCAGTTTTTGTTTTCCCAAATAGCCGAGCAGCTGGACTAAGGGAAAACATTGTATTCCAACACCGAGAAAATGCGTCTAGGACACTAAATTCAAAGTGCTTACCAATATTGTCAATGGTGTGAGAGAAACTTATCACATTAAGAATGTTGGGAAAGAAAAACTTGACTTGACTCAACCCAGCTTCATTTACTGCTGCAACATCTCGAATTGCTGCTAGAAGCTGATTTAGTTGAATTCCATACCCTACAGCTACGTATTGAATTAACCTCTGAGCAAGCTCTTCTACATTCATGCTCTTGGCTAGGATCTCTAACTTGACGAGCCTCTGCTGTATATTCCATTTACTGTCAATGAAGCGCACAATAATTGCTAACGTTTCTCCGGCCGAACCTGGTGCTCCCATCAAATAATATTACAGGAAAAGCGCTTAAGAGTGTCTGGTAAATAAGGAAATGAATTCAGCCAGATGAGTGCGAGATGTCAAGCGATGACCTTATTTTTCAAAAATTGCCGCAGACGGTCGACTTTTAATAGGGGAATACCTGCCTTCAGTAAGTTAAAACTTGTAGATATTGTTACTGCTCTGCTTTGATTGTATTACGTCTTCTGGTGTGATTGTAGAAAATGGTAGGTTAAAGCACAATCATGATCTAAAGGGAACACTTTTTGCTCTGGCTGAACTATAAATAAATTTCCAAGTCGACTCTCTTGACTCGAGGCAAAGGGGCGGATCCAAGATTTGAAAATGGGGATAACTAAATTTTCAGCAAAAAAAAAAATTCAAGAAAGTTTATTATATATTTATGAATTCCAGCATATGCAGAAATTCGACTTTTCAGTTATTTTGCAATTTTCTGGAAAACCACTTTTAAATACATTACTATTTTTCCTAAATTAAGAGTTACTTGGAATACAGAAAACTGAAACCAAATGCAAAAGATCGACAATAAGTTACAAAGATGTTCGATTGGTAATAGCTCTTATTTGTGCATTTCTCCGGTTGAATACTCAGAACAGTGAAGATGGCGTCATCCGTCGTGGTTGCGCCGCCATAAAAAGCCTACACATTTCCATCCTGTCGATCGACACTGCATGAAAGGTCATAGAAATGACAGCTAAATCCGACAGCCTTTTCGTGGGCATCGTGCTTTGTAAACAAGTATGAACTCTACGACCTTTCTGGCTCGCTGGAAACATAGTCAAAACGTCGTAGCCACGTTCACTTACTTAACCCACAGGGACCCGAAAAAGTCCGCAAATACGAGTGTCAGACTTTTCTGGGATGCTATAGTCTAATTCACGATTTTCGTTTTCGTTGTCCTGCAAAAAAGTGGGGGCCCCCCCATGTTCCGCCGGGCCTGTTGGTTCGTATTTAAGTATATAAAACATGTAAATACAATTATTGAAGACTCGGACAATGTCAATAAAAACTCTTAATGGTATTTTATTGAAATGCAGTCACGGCTGTAATGTTGTCAACTCACCAGGCACGTCTGTAGTCCTGTTATAAGAATGATTTCCGTTTCTAGGTATGAAATTTTAGTAACTGTGGCAAGCCTGTAGAGTTCTCGTATCAAAACCTCTGCGATACTAGTGCAGCACCTTTATCAACTGAGCTACGAAACTATGTCGTCGAGAGCACGCGATTTCTAGGGAAAAATCTACAACTTATATTTTTAGCATGGTTATAAACATTTCAACTGACCCACAGTTAAGGCTTTGCCCGCTTTAATACATTACTTTTCTAATGGGAATTTTTATTCTCCCTTGTGGGGGCAAAAAACTGCAAATCTGGTGAATTAATAAGACAAAATATGACCGAACAACACTATTTTGGTCCCTGAGAGTCCCGAAACTGGTAAAATATTGCATTACAAAAATGGCGTACTGGTTAACATGTCCAATTGTACAAACGTTGCGTGCATCATGATTGCAAATAGTCACTATGACGGATGAAACCTATGATGTTTGGAAGCTTTACCGAGTAAACTACAAAGAGTCACTTCAGTGGAAGTCCTTTGTTCTCGGAGCTGGTATATTGCCGCTGTACCTTAGAGAGCTAATAGTTAGATTAACATTACCTCCAAACTGGCACCCAGTTGGTACTAACAACATTTTTTCCTGATCCTCGCAGTAACAGTTTCCAACCAGGTCGCATTTTTGTGCATAAATTGGTGGCTTGGCTTGCAAGTTACCTTTCGGACAGCTGCATTCTGCAATCATGGAAAACAATAAAAAGAAACTTTTCCGAGTCTTAAAAATTAAAAATATCGAACTTTGGTAAGTCCAAATAAAATAAATTCCCGGTTTCTCATCAGAATTTTCCTAAAAAGTAAATGAGGCATGCGGTTTTTTTTCCAGTTATAGTAACAAGCTACAGTTTCGCAAAACAACAAAAAAACATTGTAAAAACAAAAGCTCACACGTAAGTGACCGCCAAGAATTACGTCGCGATGTATGACTGAATACTTTTATGAAATGCACCTCTGATCATTCTCTACCAGAAAAGATTTTCATCAAACCAATGTTGAAAATTGTAATTTTTATTTACTTGTTGAAAAAAAAAACATTGACGCGGCGGCTTTTTTGCAATGCGGGCGCTGATGAGAAACCGGGAATTTATTTTATTTGGCCTATACACAAAATATTTACAATTACACATAACACGCGTTTAAGCCACAGCTTGATATAACAGATGTTATGCTTGAATAAATTGCTGCTAAACAACTAAAGGATTTGAGAATTACGTTAAATGCCAAGTGATGTAGTAACAAAAATAATTGTGCAGCCAAAATGCTATCAGTTTTGTTGAGACAATTTATCAAAGTAAGATACAAAAATCTTCCCTTATAAATAGCTCAAAAGTATCGTTGTTCATACCAAGACACTAAATTCGTTTTGAAATACTTACGGGGATGTTGGGTACTTTGCGGAATAAACGAACCGAGAATTCAAACCAAAGTTTCAAAGCAAAGTAGCACCGAACTTTACAGAATTACTTTACACAAACAAAGCACCCTATAGGCTTATGATGTAAATGAAAAAAAAAAGAATGATATTTTGCTTCAGTTGCCAAAGGTGCACATTTTTTTTTCAGTTCTTGCAGAAAGTCAGCAAAATCAAAAACTAAGCACTAGAATGGGAGACAATTAACGCAATTTAAGTCCACTACAGTGTTGCCATGCATCAATCCCCTCAAAAAAGACTGATTGTGTTCAATCTTTTGACTCCCCCTCCTGCATGTTTGCAATATCCTGATCAACCTACTAATACGTTTGCTGCACAGCAGTTGATACCTCTCAGATGGGCAAGTTCTAAATTAATAAATATTTTACATGATTGAGGGGAAAACTTGTATAACTCCCTTGAGTCAAATTCTTCATGTTATCAATTAACTAATACAAAATAACCAAAACTCTTAAGGGTTTTAATATTAATAACTGTTTTTTACCTTTGCAGACTAGACCAGAGAATTTTCCTTTGCAAATACATTTTGCTTTTCCGTTTTCATTCACGCACTGTCCTTGGTTCTGACAGGGGTTTGGTATGCAGGGGTCAACAGCTTTTGAAGAAAGCAAACTATTTAGGGTCACAAAATTGTAAACTTATTCGTTTTAAATAGGCAATCAACGACCAATAAATTGTTACATGCGCGAACATATTTTAATTTTTTTAAACAACCTCAAACCTCGCTGATTTGATACATTTGCTTTACTTTAATAAATATATTTTCTTTTTTGATTTTTTAATAAGCTATCTAACTGAAATATTAAATATTATCAATATTACTATTACTGTAGAACAATGCTTTTCTTTCTCTGGTTGGAATAGCTCGGTAAAGACAACTCACCAGGCAGCTTTTGAGGTTCATCGGGAACTTTTGTTTTGATTCGTACCCTACGCGATCAGGAACCCATAAGTAGGAGCGAACAACTCCCATACTAGGCCTATATGTCAAGGCGTTTTCAAGGACTGGTTTATTTTTAGATCGCTATTCGCGAGAAATTTCAAGTGCAGCCCGGGTCTTCGGAAAGACAAAGGACGAGAAACCACACTACCATGTTCGATTTTCAACTCATCCTCTCTTACACTGTCTTCTGAACTGCTAGAGACTTCAAAATCTTCGTCTGAAACGACACTCAAGTTACCGGAGGAATCAGACAACTCATCCTCACTGGTGTCTGCTATTTTGGTTTCGCTTTGATGGTAATACAAACTTCCGGTGACGTCAATGATTAAGTATGGACGCATGCGATTGGTCTGAATTCGCAGTAACTATGAACTAAAAATAAGTCGGTTCGTGAAAAAGCCGTGACACCAGAACATGGGAGTTGCACACTCCTACTTATGGGCTCCTGACGCTATCTTATGCAAATTCTATCCAAATTATTCAAATCTTACAGTGGGATTGAATATCGCTCCTTGAGTAACACTACCTCATTACTCTTAAAAGAGCTAGTCTTAAAAGGTTAGTGTGATGACAAGAACAAGGCTCTCATATGCAGAACCAAACTCTTAAAAATATGGAAAGAGTGGAATTTGTGTAAAAAAAAAAAGCTGGTATGCTGTAGAATACGTTCGTCTAAATCTTTTAATTTTTTTCAACTGTTAGAACTGTAAAACTAAGGGACATTCACATCTGGGCGTGGTCCCAGAGGCTCACTGAATTTGCTCACGGTCTCAAAACTGCATTGCAGGACATGTGCAAAGCAAGGGATTTAAAATGATTGACATGTTTTTTGAACTTAAATATTCTAGAAGGTTTTACATCTAAGACCAGCCTGTTCTTGAGTTCTTAGATGAATTAGAAATTATTTTCTAAATTCATTAAACTATACGTTTTTCTAAGTCTTATGTGGTGAGACATATCAAGCTTTAAATATAAAAGTTGTGTAAAGAGTATCAAACTAATTTGATTTAGTTGTTCTGCTACCGACTGCAGTGTCTATGCCAAGGCGTTGCTTAAACTTTCCTTATCAATATCTCAGTTTTGCGACTATCCTAGTTTCTAAACAAAACAGACCATTGTCCATTTATGACGGTCAGGATAGCTGTGACCATCACGAATGGAGCGTAAAAACACCAAAGTAGTTTTTTATATATCAAAACATCAAATTGTGAAACTGTCATTTTCCTTTACATCAGAATGGCGGAAATACGTGTGAAACGGTTTTCATCTTTTTCAAAGTAATTATGGCTTGGATGTTTCAAGCAGTTTGCCTTGTGCGCTTATAAAAGATTAAAAATGCAGACAGAGGATTAACAACATACCTGGAAAGGTGAAGAAAACCTTTGTCGTTAGTTTTCAAAGCTTACTTTGTTAAAAATAGATTAATATATTACTTGAAATTTGTGTTGCCTAACAATATTATCATTATTGTTGTTACTATTAATAAGGCATATATATATAATTTAATACTATGCAATAACAATACTATGCAATACTATACATTACATTACAACACCATTCTATGCAATACTGTACCACAGGGGCGTTGCGTGAATTTGAAGCTGTACGTATAGCAAGGAAAGTGAAAGTGCCGAAGGCGCCCCAAATTCCCCCAGAAAGTTTTAAAATTAAGGGTCTCGGGAATGCTATTTCCTACTCTTTCCGCGGAACTTTTTTATAAATAAATGCAACGGAAAATGCATTAGTCAGTTTTTTTGTTTTAACCATCTCTAGAGTTTTCGGTAAACTACAACAAAAAATGGGTAAAAAAAAAAAACATCCAGAGTTAAGCTGTACGCACGCACATTCGTGCGTATATGGATGGTACGTCCCTAAAGAAGTATAATACTGTGGGGGGAGACAGAGGGGCGGGAGGCTCTGACCCCCCTGTCCCCCCCCC
>JANCMA020000010.1:40664-51529 GCA_024336925.2 Zoanthus solanderi
TTTCTATTCTGATAATCACATGATCATATTCAAACAAAACAAACTTCGCTAATGCATATTAGATATATAAAGTTTCTCTGACATACACGAGTGTCGAGTGTATGCAGTATAAAATTATAGTCTTCTAATATTTATATCTTTGCAGATGTAGTACAGAGCACTGTCTCGGTTAGTCACTGTTTTGCACCACCAGTTTGTCCTCTACAGACATATAAATCAAGATTTCATGTGCGTTTATTGTCATTGTAACGTAACATGACTGATGTCTCCACGGTTTCCTCTAATGCTGCCTCTTGCTGCTTGCTAAATGCATTCTTCAACAGGCTAAACACTCGTTCAGCTGATGCCGAACTAGGCTGCACCAACAAGATCTTTTTTACTGCAGCAGACCAATTTGGGAGAGCAGCAGCATGTGCTGCCCACCACTGTACTTTTCGTTCTTCTGTTTCAATTGCTGCACCATCAGCAATGGCCAGATAGTTGGGGAGCTCTTCCACAAGCTGTACAATTTGTGCGTCAGTAATGAAACTAAATTGCTTTAGTTCCTGAACTGATGCTGCTGTTGGACGTAGTGCTTGCACTTGTATTGGACAGCATAAGCGTGCAGCCTTAAATGCACGGACAATATTATGGAATTGCACGCTGAATTTCTGTTGGTAAAAGCGGAAGCCTGGATTGATACATGCCTTTGCTTGATCAACCAACCGGTTGTACAATGCCATATTTCTCCCAGCATGTTGACGGGCTTTAGCCTCAGTGTTCGGATAAGCTTCAATAGCTATTGCATGGGCTAATGCTGACAAATGCTTATAGCAAGTGAATATTAAGGGACCATCCCCCTCAAGATAATAAGTTGCTTGAACAAAGTGCTTGCCAGCATCAATCATAGCAGCAAGCTCAATGTCTAAGTCTCTAGCAGTAACTGGATCATCAAAAATCTCCAACAGGCTTGCACGGCAAACAGGAGAAAGGTTATCGTTTTCCCTTAGAAAAGGCTCAACATCCCCAAAAAACTCCATGACCTGATTGAGAACTTCCCATCTACTCCACCATCTGGTTTTGGAATGAAGTCGCATTGCTGTGCCAGTTCTTGTTTTCCACAATAGCCTAGCAGCTGGACTGAGAGAAAACATGGTATTCCAACACCTAGAAAATGTGTCTAGGACGCTAAATTCAAAGTGTTTACCAACATTATCAATCGTGTGTGAAAAACAGGTGACATTAAGAATATTGGTGAAGAAAAACATGACTTGACGCAATCCAGCTTCATTTACAGATGCGCCATCTCTCATTGCTGCTAGAAGCTGGTTTGGTTGTATTCCATACTCCACAGCCAGGCATTGAATAAGCCTTTGAGCAAGCTCTTCTGCATTCATGCTCTTGGCTAGAACTTCTAATTTAAGAAGCCTCTGCTGTATATTCCAATCTTTGTCGACGAAGCGAACAATAATTGCCAACGCTTTTCCAAGTCTGGTGCTCCCATCAAAGATCACAGAAAAAGCACTGTTGGCAGCTATTTCGGATTTCACTAAGTCTTTCTCCTTCTGACGAATTATAGGAACGAATTCTGCTAGATGGTTCCTAGTTGTCAAGCGATGACCATATTTTTCAAGAAATGGTCGCAAACTGTCGACTTTTAAAAGGGGAATACCTGCCTTCAGTAAGGCTTCCACAAGATCATAGCGATAGAGTCTCATGTCCTCAGGTAATGTTGATCCCTTTGCTCCCCCACTTGTTTTTGCTAGAAGATCCGTGATATTCTGATCTTTCTTCTTGGTTTTCTTAATGTTCTCCAGCGCTTTGATATGCTTCATGGATGATACATGTTTCTTGACAGTACTCTTTTTTTTCGAAAGAGTTTCTCTGCAGGCGTCACATCTAAGACTTCCCGACATTACAATAAGACATTGATCTTTGAACTCGTTAACTCTATCCCACGAGGACACATTTGGATCGACTGAACCACGCACGTTTCTCTTCTTTTCTGCTGGGTTAGTCTGCACTTTTCTTTTCCGAGAGATACTAGCTTTTTCTGGAATGCTTAATCTAGCTCCAGCACTAGCTGCTACTTCTAAAGGATCTGAATATTCATCATCTTCACTAGAGCATGAATTATCACTCGGCTCCGCCATTTTGATTTTTTCAGCATATCCGCTGACCACTTTAGGCTACTACCACAGGCAGACCACCAGAGGGAATAGTGTTTTTTGTTTGCAAAAGTAATATCATGCATAAAAGCAACCAATGCTTAAATTAGAACTTAAATGGGCGCTTTTTAGTTGCGAATTGCCTTAAAAAAGCAAGAAAGCTATTTAAAAGAGAAAAAAGTTGCTCGAAATCCGAAAAGTTGCTCAAAAGTTGCCGATCAACTTATGTACAGCCCTACTTTACATCGACGGTTGTTTTGGCGCTACTTCTTGTAATGTACGCGGCTTGGAAGCTTTCATTTCTTTCGTCAACACTTTTGATCATTCGCTTAACTTCACTTGGAAGATAAATCTTTGTGACTCTTGTTGACATCTCTGTTAGTATTACTGATAACCGTCTTGGCGACTTTGCTAAATTTTATATACGTGTTGACTTTTTGATTTATTATATTTTAGTTTTTCTATTATCGTCAACAAGAGTTTCAACTCAGACGTAAGTGGTTGACATTATTGTGTGGTTATTTTTTTTTAACTATAAAAAATCGTTTTAGCACCAGTGCTCCCGATAAATCTACTGATTCCAAGTCGTACTTATTGCATTCATTGCATCCCATGCACACTCTCAATTCTATTCCTTATTCACAGTTTTTACGCCGTCGTCTCTCCAGTGACGATATTAATTTCTTTAACAAATGTCTATATTATCGATTGAAACTATCCTCTGATAACTGCTGATCGTGCTATGTTCATACTGCCGCGCTTACTCCAAAGACTCGCGCTTCGCCTTCCATCCCTTTGTTAATGACCCATCATTAATCGTAATTTGAACTTACTTACATGAAACTCACGAAACTTTAATGTTTTAACAACGTTCTCTCTTTTTGTTTTAAAAACGACCGCAGTCTTCGCGCCGTTTTATTTAATAAATTTAAATGTTTTTGGACAGTAGGGAAAATCTTTAAACGTACCACGAAAAACCCAAAGGTTCGCAGCCGTAAACGTGCACCGAGTTTCGGCCTTGCAAGGACTCCATAGCAAAGCACAGATATAACTTATAAACCTGAAGACTTTTCTAATAAACACACTTTTTCTATTGCCTGAACTAACGTTCAGTTTTCATTTATTCAGTTTGTGTAATGGTACCGAATGGTTGAATATACAGTTCTTTAACAAGTGTTTTTGAAGATTCATATTTGCTAAATTATAGCCCTTAACAGCTAAATTTAATTTACAATTCAAACGATTTACAAAAAATAGAGCATCTTATCAAAGATTGCGCATTACTCCAGTTAGCCACGTCAGCATTACTAAATCGTACTATTTACAGTGCTGCAGCAAACCCTATTGGTTGCGAAATGTTACGTATTTAAATTTATCCCTCAAAGGGGAGGTGAATAGTGGTGGATATATTCCAAGACGCGAACTGTCGAGGTATATATCAAGTGCTAGGCACCAACCCTGAGGGGAATAGTTGTTTTAGTATTTATCAAAATAATGGGATAAAAATGCAATTTATTTTTAAAGAAACAATACAGTGTAAACCTTTTTTCTATTTTTAACACGCGGGCTTCCTGTCATTTTGACTTCTGCCTCAAAATCAACTAATAGTCTTGGATATCGCGAGTTACGGGAGCCAATCAGAGCTTGCAAAAATTGTTATCGGTTGCTTTGGTAAATACTCTACTGTATTAAAAAGAGTGCAAATGAGAAGATACCTAATAGTAACAATGAGACAAAAAAACGACTGATGTACAAACATTCTCCAGTATAATATAAAATCTCGAAATCTGACCTCGTCCTGGCTCCGGGGATAAGAATCGATCAAAAAGTTCGTGGTGAATAGGTTTTGAGAATGGGTCACTGATGCCATAAGGTAGAACTTCTTCATGACTCACATAATCCAGGCCTTGTAATAGAAAAAAAACACATAGCAGCTCAATAAACTTAGTTAAGTTTTCTAACTTGAAAGTACGTGTTTTTTCACAATAGTAATTTTAGTTTGTTTGTATGTATGGGAACAAGGACAGTAAACTTTGTAAAAGGAAACATTAATTAACCAATTTTCCAACACTCTTGTAAGAGTGGCACTGCAAACAAAAACTTCTGACAGTGCAAAGACTTTTCTTGAAATGAAAATTTTCTGTAATTAACTTTAGACTTGAAATATGAATACTGGTTAGTCAATAAAGACAGTCTCATTGGAAATAATGGTTGCAAGAAATTTGCCCCCGTGGCAAAATAACTTAGGCAAAGTGCGAAACAACTTAAACGTGGTGCAAAACAACCAAAGATTTTGGGCTAAACCACTTAAAAAGTGGATGGAAACAGCCTGGATCGAAACGACCACGAGGCAAAACGACTGGCAACGGAAACAAATCATTACTCACAACATCACTTTTTTAACCCTTTCAAATAGAATCAGAAGTTGAAGAAATCTCATTGTTAATAACAAAATGAAATACAAATAAGAGTGACTTCATATATCAACTGTATACAGTAGCTGCAAACTTTTATCTGAATAAAAGGAGTAAGAGATTTATCAAAGTAGTGCCGAGATATTTGAAGAAGACATAGACATTAATTTTCTAAAAAAATTGTGAAAACTTTTTACATGTTAATAAAAGTAACTTCATCTTTGACCACACTAGCTGAGTGCTAAACTTTATTTTAAAACTTAAAAACTGAGAGATAATTAGTATTGACATTACTTACTAGTTATTGTCTGACTGATGTGAAACCTTGTACAAAATGGGTCTACTTGACATTTGTGAGAATGTCTGTAATGGATGCTTTAAGAATTCCCTTTTGATCTTTCTTATATACTGTATTTATGTTTACATTACTTGGTTACTATAATTAAATAAATGTAATAACAATTATTAATTTTTTTAGCCTGCAGTGCAATAAACTTAATGGAACACAAATAATTACTCAAAACTGAAATGAAAGATCCACTATATTTTCTCTACCAACCTGGTATAGTATATAATGTACTGTCATTATCATTACCAAGAAATGTCACAATTTCAGGCTGTGCTCTCTGGTAAAAGGAGATGAGCAAATAAACATTAACTTAAGTTAAGAGGTGCTAACACTTCTCAACATTACCAAAGAACATCTTATAAATCATTGATAGATTTTGACAATTATTATTTTCTTCCTCTGAAAAATACTGGTGTTCAGTTTGATTCAATTAGCTTTATACTTAGGTAATGTGCCGCTGTAAAGATGTGGCTTTGAAGCAGACTATACTACTTAAAGTGTTTGGGTCTAGAATCTAGGGTATCAATTTTATAAAAGTGACCAGTTGGTTGAAGATTTTTTTAATCTAGACTAAGAAAACCAGGAACTGCCAATAAATATAGAAAAGATTGTGGTAAAAGGTTTTGTTTTCATTAGCCACACTGTGCTGGTGACCCGAGTACTTAGTTTCTGAAAAACAGCTACTTTTAAAACAAGGGATTTGAATAGTGGAGTTTAACCTAGTTTAGGGTAGCAAAATCAGTTGAAATAGGTCTTGTTATGCTTAGATTTCCAAGGGCCCGAGCAGCACATCCCCACCCAGAAATTTCTGAAATATACCTCTACTCCCCTGGGTGCTCACTCAATACTTAGCAATATTAATATTTTATATATTTATTCTCGCTTAAGATGAAAGGAATGGTTCATCAGAGTTGTGTAAGATCAACAATGTTATTTGGAAGTGAGACATAGTGTTTGAGGGAAAATGAAATGGCAGTTTTGAGAAGGATTGAAAGAGCAATGATGAGAGCAATGTGTGGTGCAAAACTAATGGAGCAAAAGAGGCCAGAGGACCTAATGGAGATGTTGGGATTGAAGGAAACAGTGGTTCAGATGGCAAAGGCGAATGGAGTGAGATGGTATGGGCATATGTTGAGGAGGGATGATGGGCATGTTTTGAGAAAAGCATTGGAGTTTGAAGTGGTCAAATATTAAATCTTTTAAAGATATCATTAGGAAAAAAGACCTAGCGTCACTTTTAAACAATAACAATAGCTGTTGTAGCCATTGTAATTCCTAGAAATCACTTTTTTTATATCCTTATCACTTTCAAGAATCACATTAACTCCGAATAGATAGTCCCTGGGTCTTGCTTAAACCACCGATTAAATAATCTCGCTTCTTCCTGTTTCTTCTTTCTGCACAACCAGCACTTCACCTTTCTCAGTGCTGACTTCATCTTCTCCATATAATTAATCAGAGCAGACACACAAATATCACCCTTAAACTCCTCTCTTAACTTCATATGATTCCTCTTCCCTTTCTTTGTAACTTTTCTATTTTCTTTCAGGCGCTCGAGCTCTGACTTTGTGATAGATATTTTGCTTCTAATATCCTTAACTTTCTCTTCATATACCCTTCTCCATTTCTGATTACAACTCTTCCCAGAGCTCCCTGCAACAGCATGTTTTTCCATCCTTTCTCCAATAGAAATGCAGTCACAACTGAGTAAAGCACGCAATTAGCCTTCCACATATAAGAAAAAAGCTCTCCAGTCAGTGAAATGTCGTTCTTACTCATCACCTCTGTTATAACGGCATTGATGTTTCCAAAATCGCGTGTGCTAAGCTTTTCTTTTATTCTAGTGTCAATTTCATGGGGAGTAAAGTCACCCATGCATATGTTGATCGTTCCATAAAGTTGGTCTGATGCCTCGAAAAGCCCACGTGCTCCTTCGGGCAGAGTGTTAATTATTCCCAAAGGATTATCTGCCTTTTGCTCAGCCGTATGCAAATTCACATTGCTTTCTATCTCATCTACATTCTGTGAACTCTGTAATAAATTCATACTTGCTGGCTCTACTACTACCGGTGTTTTTCGAATCCTCTCCCTTCCTTCAACTCGCCTTGAAACCTCGCTTTGAACATTTCCCAACGATTTCTCAAGTCAAGCAGATTGGTCTCTAAGTTCTGGCTAGTTAAACCAAGTTCTTCATATCCCATATATTCCCAAAGATCCTTCATAACAGCCATATACCCTTTCTTTCTCCCAGAGTCTAATCGAGGTGGTTCGCTCGAGTTAACCATTAACAGCGCTTGTCTCTTACATTCCATGAGTTTGTTATTCATCCCATCTGTCCAAATAAGTCTACCATTCATTCGATGCAGTACTTCATTCATTTTGGCTTTGTAAATTCAATCACTTTCCAATAACGGCTTTATTATTCCATCATTCAAAGATACCGAGAAGCCTTGACTGGTTTCAAACTATACAAAGAAATATAAATTCTTTATCTGGATCTGTATCAATGCTTTAAACTTGGCTTGCTTTTGAAACGGCTCGTAAAACTAACAGAACCGGCGAAACACGTCTGCACTACTTGCTGCCATCGATTATTATTATTATTATTGAAGGGCAAGAGGAAGCAAGGATGACCAAAGAAGACATGGAAGACACAAAATAAATAGAGAAGGAGAGCAAGAGTGTTAGTTTGGAGAAGGATTATGCCATGAATTGAGCGAGATGGAGAGTGGGAGTTGGAGAGATTGCTGTTAAAGTGTGGTAAATCCGGCCACCCTCGTTTACGTATATATATGATTCCCTCTAGGCCAGGCTCCTTAGTCAACTGACAAAGTAAAAAGATGCTAAAAGTACAGTGGTGCAGATGTGCTGCCAAAAAAAAAAATAGAAAGCTAAAACCTCAACTATGTAGAACTATTCTACCCTAATGCAAATATGGCTAACAATTACAAGCAGATAAGAGGTTAGATCTTCGGAAGAGTGGGCAGATATTATTATGCCAGTTATAGAAATTTTTCACATCTAAAGTTGATTTTAGTTTTTTAAAAATTAAGGTTTTCGGGCTATTCTTTGTAATAAATCCATATCATGCAGTCACCTAGTTCCAGTACTTAAACCCTCCATTAAACCAAGAACTATGTTATATAACTAAGGCGGTGTTTACATGATACCGGATTGAGATTCATTCCGGAACGAAAATAAATTCAGTAACATGTTTACATGAAAAAATTTAAAACGATCTCGTACCGGAATGAAACGGCAATTGCAAGCTTTGTAGCCTGGCCATTAAGTGTAGCGCGCACGCTCTATCCGTCCCAGTCTCTTGGAAGTCCAGCTTTGCAGCCATTTTCGTACCGGTATGAACTTGTACACTCTTTACATGATACTGGACTGAATTGTGGTTGGAGTTCATCCCGGATTGAAAATTTTGATCCGGCGTGACAACCGGGATGAGTTCATTCTGGAATATAAGTCATTCCAATATGAAAAATGTTGAAGTATCATGTAAACAAATGCAGTAATTTGTATGGAACCAGGATGAACAGAACTCGTACCGGAATGAATTTTGTTCCGGTATCATGTAAACACCGCCTAATTAAACGTTCCATTTTCTGACGTTAACGTATAATTTTGATATTTCGGCTGTCATCCGACAGCCAATCTTCAGATTTTCGAAGCACTTACAATAAAAGGTGAATCTCTGTTGTCAATAAGTGTCTGGTAATATGTTTGATTCTCAGCTCTTAATTCCTTTCCAGAGCTGTTGTTTGAATAACTGTTATCTTCAATTGTCCTGTAAAATTAACCATAAAGCCACTTCAAAAAATATCCTGGTTTATCATCAGCACATGCAAGTGATTTTTGCTAGTACATTTATTTAGGGTTTTTATATTTCTAAATAAAAAAATATATGATAAAAAAGTCAAGCATTTTTTTGTTGTAATTGTAAAACAATAATCAGAGGGTTTAACTATACTTTGTGAAATGAAATAATACCAAACTAAAACCAAACCAAATGATTGATTAAAAGGTTTTAATATTTTTTTTTTTATAAATTTGAGAACGCTGTTAGTGTTACATTTCTGAATGTTAGCTCCTTCCTATCACAGAATTAAGTTGTATAAAGGTCAACTTGTGACTGTTTTTTTTTCCATAAGCTAGTATTCATAGGCCAAATCACAGCTGTTTTGAATTGATTGATATTTATTGACGCCACCTAAGAATTTGTTACTGTTGAAGCCACAGCAAGTTTGTTATGTATAACCACATTCTGTGTGGTATGAAATAATTTTGGGAGTTTATTTTTTTGATTCGGACAGAGTGGTTTTTCTTGCCGGGATAAATGCCATGTAAATAAGATAATTTGATCAAAGTTGAAACTATTTCACAAAAATGCTTTATAATATTAAATATAAATTATCATGAATACCTTTCAGTGTCTTTTATTTCCCTGTCTCGATCATAAACTCGTGCAACCCATGGAAACAAGATTATGCCTCGATAGCCAAATACTTTATGTAAGAACAACTGAAAACAAGAATAATCTCTTAGACTTAAGTATTGTTTTATCTTACGTGTGAAAACATAATACTGAATACAGTTAAAAGATTTGCGTACCTTTTTCTTCAACAATATTGCGTTTATATGCATTTTCCATGATATATATCCTCTATACATTCAATAATTCATTAGACTTTTTTTATCAAGTTAAGAATCTATTCATACGAACAGAAGGCGAAACATGCAGTAAACTGATTATATGTACAGTACTAATAAAGAAACTCGAGATTATGGTCACGTAATTTGACAAGTATTTAAAATTCAAAATTTAAGAATAAATCAAATGGCAAAACTTTGTTACCTTTGCTTTATAAGATAAACTGAGTTTTACAGCGGACAGGGATTACAATCTGAATTAGGAAATCAATGTATTTCGATTGAATAATAAATTCACAACTGTTAGAACTGTCATCCTATTCGGATTGAAGGGTAACTTTATTCAATAAATTCGCAGAAGATCTTGCTTTTCTGAGATTTATTAAACATCAAAGTCTAGCAAAATGCCATGAATTTCTACACCCTACCTGGCCAGGTTCATACTTCCCCAGTGTTTTAGGAACTTGAAATACTCCTACTTCTGTTAACCTTAATGTATATAAAATCATACTGCTTAGAATTACAAGACAAGATTTTGGAACACCATAAGCACAACACAAGTACCTGGCAAATTGTCTGATTTGCGAGAACCTGAAACATAACATTGCAACTTTCGCCATTTTAAAAATTTTCTTATTTTCCTTCCACAGAGGAAAAACCGCTGACTTGTATGCACTTCAAACTAAAATTCCTTGCCCCAACCCCCACTCCTCACCAGCATTGCTGCGCTCGTTCGCAAAATATTATTTTACCAATCAAAAATAAAATTCATATCTTCGCGCCACCGTGTAATATCCTCTATTTATTTGGCCGGTGAAAATTGACCTAAAAATCGACCTCGAATTATTCATGAGCAAAAACTGTAATACTTTCACCAAATCTCAAAAATGCCAAACTTCCAGTATTAAAGTAGGAGGAATCGCAGAGCAGATTTTTTCATATTACAAATATAATCAAACTCTGGGACATAGGTGGCCACATGCACTTCGCTTCAGTCGTATTGACAGTAATTACAACATCTGCATGGTGTTCGTAATTTATAGTAACTCTAAAATTTATGTCAAAAACACGGTGTATATCTGTAAATTTTATATTTGAGCTTTTAGTTCAAAGCTAAAACCTTTACGAGCCAATTGCAAGTGACCAATGGACTATGGAGCCGGTGTCGCAGCGGATTTGGTCCCCCGCGGATATGGTCCCCCCGGACCAAATCCGCTAGCGGATTTGGTCCCCCAGGCGGACCAAATCTGCTAGCGGATATGGTCTCCCCCCGCGGATTTGGTCCCCTAGTAATTTTAT
>JANCMA020000010.1:51629-64570 GCA_024336925.2 Zoanthus solanderi
GTTTTGAATTTAATATTTTACTTACTTTTCGCCGAAGAATATAAATGGTATTCTTTGAAATCTCTTAGCAAATATTTTGTGTAAAAGGAATACGTAAAATACGGCCTGATAAAATTAAAAGTAGATATGAAACTATTTGAATTGGCGTTGAAATTTCTTTTAAAGACAATTTTACAAAACTAGAATAAAAGTTTCGTCATATCTGTGAAATGTTACCTTAAAAATCCACGACTGGCATTTAGGCTCACTTTTTTTTAAAATCTCATGTTTTAAGTTTGTAACCTGAAAGTTTGATTAGAGAGGCATTTTTAATTCCTTTCTATGATTTACTGATTTCGTTCTTTCTATTTTGTGTGGTTTGACTGCCTCTGTAACAAATAAAATATCTCTACTTGTCACACAACAAATATCTCTGTACTGCTGACATATTTTAAAAAGTTCAGTTGCAAATACAAAAGCCTTGATTCGTTAATCGCTCATAACTTTAGCATTTCTAGGAACGATTTTAACGCACTAATCAAAAGGTTTTTCTTTTTGAAAGTTACTCAGCATGCAAAGACTCACATATGTTGTCTTTGTATCTATCGTTTGCTTTGCTTTCAACAAAGCAAATAAGACTCGCTGTAATTCTAAGCGTCTTGTGTTATGCATCATTAGCACGTGTACTTAAAAGTTCTACTAATGTCTGTACTACCACAGTTTTGAACTGCGGCATCACTAGTCCAGTAGTCTCCTTGCACTGGCTTTTGTTATCATGAGCACATACAGTCTTCGACCTTCAGTTTCGAAAGATGTTTCAGGATGATCACACCCGTGTCATCATAGTAAAGCAATGAGAGGTCGGACAGTTGCGACGGAGCGCAGCACTGCGTTATATTTTGGTGAGATGTGTCAGAGATGACTAATTGAACAATGCTGGAGTGGTGGAATTTTGGAAGGACATGACCCTTACAGGAACCTGTGCAGTAGTTTGCGTAGAAACCAGAAGGCATCAAAATCCAGTGTTGCCAATTGAAAATTTTGAAGTCGACGTAGAGACGTTTTAAACAGCACCTTGTCATTCCAGCCGCGCATTCTGGAGAGTGTCTTTTTCTTCGTCTGCTGTTCGGGTTTTTCAGGTCGATAATCAGCATGGGTCTGTGTTTATCAGCTGAATAGTTGATAATATTTTTTGTCGATTCCATTCGAGAGGTGTTACAGTCTTTGCAGACAATTTCAATTATGTGTTTGTACGTCACAGCTCTTCCTCCATTGCTCTTCATTCTGTCTTCCTCAACCCATTTGTTAACCATTGCAGTTAGCTTTAAATCCATCCAGCCTTTATCTGTGGGCTGAAAGCTTCTTTGGCTTTGTGTTTTCTGGAATGTTGGACCGTTTGAATCTCTCACAACCAACTTACGAGTTTGTTTAGGCGAGGTGTGTCGTCGATGTTTGTGAACCCAAAGTTTGGCGCTCTTGATGTTCGATGTGTAAATTTTTCTGTTAAAGGAAAACTGAAACAGCAAAGTTTTGCCTCCGATAGATTTCACTGTGAAAAAAGAAGTATTAAAGATTGTTAGGTTTTTGCACGATGTAAACATTTTCATTGCAGTGTCAACTGTTTTAAAAAGTAAACTAAAATTAAAAATGATATGGCTGCCTGCAAATTGTTATAGTTTTTACAATCAAAAAAGTTATTAATTTGTGCAAGGGGTTTGTTGAACAACTTGTACGTTAACAAAAGGTGTTTTGCAACAGCTGTTATCACAAAATATGAATAAAATTTAAGCGCTTCAACGCGCTGTTTTCTACAACGACATAATTGCGATTCGATAAAAGGCTATTTGGTCTCGTAACTGGTCTGTTTTTAATCTTTATAAAGATTTAAGTAAGCAAAACAAGTTATACTTCATCAAAATTTGTTGATGTCGAAATTAGTAGCCATCGTTTTACAGTAACCATTTTTGGTCATTTTGATGTAAGGCCAGTTGAATGGATATTAATCTATGTAGTCTTTAACATTAATTGGCTTAATAAAACCATAAATCTTTTTTTCGCAACCTCTGTTAAAAGAATGCAAAGTTTTCGTCGCATGATACGGCTTCCAGCAACTTGCTTTATTTAAGAGTGGAGGGAGTTCAACTCTAATCTATGATTAAAAGTTTTATGGCTCATTTTAAACCTGCGCTAATGGAGTCAAACAACTGTTTGTTTTTTTCAACGAGAAATCACCAATCAACAAAGATATAAAACGTCAAAGCTAATGATCAACTGACAAAAACCCAATTAGAATGAATTATGAGAACGTATCACCTGAGGAAGTCATCTTTTCGAGCGACCGAAAAAAAACTCATTCAAACCAAGCTTTAATTTTGCTCAATTTTACAATAGCCTGGGATTGTTTTGAAATTAATACAAGTGAAGTAGGTCACAGTTTTTCCGTATGGCGCCATAATGACCCGATGTAAATGTATCTTAAATCATCACATTTTCCCTGGGATATTTGCATGTGGTTCATGCGTTACTGCGGCAGCCGGCCTCGCAGTTTATGTCAGATTACCGTTACCATTTGATCAAGACGGTTGTTTTTACATCTTCTAGACTGTATAACCGTTTTGATTAAATTCTAAAATTAGTGACACTTTGAAACAAACTTTCTTGAGCTGTTCAAAAGGTCAGAATCGTAAGTGCACTACAGATAAACAGAGTCATCTTTGTGCAGTAACGGAGAGAACGAGGAAAACAGAAAGTTTAGTAGAATATAACACAAGGCAACAACAAAATGATTCATTTTTTACCTCTTTCTCCAAGCACCACATACTGTAAAGCTTTGGCAATTTTTTGGTCGTCAACATCTACTGGTTCTGTACTCTGCTGACTCGCACCGTCCAGATTCATTTGTCTCAAGAGAGTTGGCAGTCTTTTGCCTTCTGTGCGTCTTGTCGGTGGTTTTGTCATTTGAAGCTGATACAAAATCTTTTGTTTGATTATTTCTAAGCGAATTTTGTCCTCGTCTGGGGATGCGTCCGAACATCCGGGACAAGTAGATGCATTTCCGCTGTTAGCGTTTGTTTCATTTTGTTTCAATTTTGCTATTAGAACTCTAGGGTCCTTCAGTTTCTTAACATGTGATGCATTGACAAACGTTTTGCCTTGAGCCAGAGAAGACATTCTTAAGCTAACGGCCATTGTAAGACATAAAGCAAGAATCAGAGTCTCAAGCAAAACGCTCTGTTGCATTTTCAGAATCTTTTCAAAGCTGCGCCTTGAGGAACGAGTGGAGAAGATCCGCGAGTTGTAAAATTAAGCGGCTATCTGTTTGCACTAGCAATAAATGCAGGAAACTTTGATGGGCACCATGTGGAGAGGGGCTGGAATTTCAGAAATGACCCTAATAAAGGCGCCCCAACTATGACCTTTTGATGACAAATTGATCCAGGGCCTGGGCCAATAAGGCTATGCAATGAAACTCCAAAGATTGCATCTTATTGTTTATTGTTTTATCTAATTGCCAGAAGTGTTTCTGAACTGGACACTTAGAGAAGTCTATTTGAGCACGTCTTAACCATGAGCGAGATAGTTCCAATTTCCGGTTGGCTAAATGCCTTGCAAAACGTTCTCTACTTCCTGCATTTGGTTCCTGCCTTGCTAATTGTTTGCTGCAATTCTACTTATCAATTAATAACTTTCAGTCAACAAGCTCAGCTCGCATTTCTGTAATTGGATTAGTACAAGAGTTTTTTTCTTTTCCTAAGGTTTTGTCCACGTGTCAGCATTAGGAATTAAAATGTGATCATGGGTCAAACGGAAAAAGTAATGCTTAAGACAAAACCACAGGTTCTATATTTATAACAGAAATTAACGACCAAAACTATAACAACCTAATTTGGCTTTGATTATGTTTGATTATGTTTGCAGCCGCTAGAGTTGTCATAGAGTTGGCGATACGGTCGATCTAAAAACTAAAAAAGAAACAGTAATTTTTTCTCTCAAAAACTATTTGGATAATGCAAAAAGGTCAGGAATTCTTTCGTGTCTTTATATCTATTGTTCATTTTCCCTGCTAATATTACAAATAGGAAAATGTCCTTTAATTAAAATCAGCAAAACTTGCTATTTAACACTGTTTCTATGTATAAAACACTTGATATTTTAACAAGCTTAAAACCTGATTTCGTTTCGTGACCTGTACATATCGCTATTCACACAATATTGCATGTTTGGAGTATCAATGGAATCGAGTTAGGATTTTAATTGAATATTCCAGTAAGGTCAAAGCTCTTGTTCCATGAACATTAATTTTTCCGATTGTACTTCGTATGTTTGAAATATTTGATTAGATATCAACCAGATGCACTATACTACAAAGTGTTTTCATTTTTATGTTTCCAGTTTTTTTAAGAAAGATACTTTTTTTGAAAAGCAACAACGTTATTTTGAGAAGAAAATGTATCGATAATTTACTTCGCGGAGGGACTACTATTCAACTGTTTCAAATTACGATATGATTTTATCAAACAATTTACTAATTAAGAGAACACATTTATCTTTTTATCAAAACTTTGAACTTCTGGCCTTAAGTTAAAAACTTCATTTTGATCTGTTTTTATAGTCTAAAAGATGAAACTGAATAATAGATACCCTTGCTCTATCAGATTCTGAATTATTTTACTGCCCCACTGGATCGTGTCAAGTTCAACTTTATAATTACATGAACCTTACTCTACGTACATTTTAGACACCAAAAATCTCACCTTTCATTATAAAAAGAACTTCAAGATCTACTCATAAACAGAATTTAGGTATAATTATTGTAGATCGTTTGTGTGGGCAAATACTTTTGATATGTTGAGATAACATATGATACAGGAGCAATTTAACTCTCCTTATATCTCAGTGAACAGTATTCAGGCTAACGTAATTATTCAGTGTATTGTTTTCTCTGACCTCCTAAGTGTAAATTAACTGCTTAAGTTTGGACAATTCCTGATAACAGATAAAAGTAATGAAAGTGCAAACCGCCTATCTACCTGGATTTCAAAGCACAATCATACTCTTTTGGTTTGAAAATCAATTTGATCACCAGGTAAAGTAATCAAGAATGAACAATAATATGAAAAAGAAGTTATGATGTTTTCTGGAGTTCTGGTGTAGAGTGTGTTAAAAACAGTTTACATATTTATAGCATCTCTCAAATTTAAATTGCCGAACTAGTTCCAAAGCAACACGCCCTTAAAGAAATTTTTATTTGAACAAAGTAATTGTAATTTTGAAAGGCGTGTTTACCGATGAAATGAGAAACGGTCCTTGCATATTTTCCTTATCTTAAATGCAATTAACCCATTGATTTATGATACGTTTCTTGCGTTATAAGTTTTACTTTGTTCATTCATGGAGTAGTTGTAACATTAATAACCAAGTATTAGTTCAAACACAGGCTTTAATGCGTAGATTTGAGAAACGTAGAAAATAATCATAAATAGTTCGAAATACCGCAATTCGAATATTTTTATATGAAACATCTTTACCATTTCCTGGCAATTTGTTACAGAAACTTACCAATTATCATTTTTTAACAATTATCTTTACCATTTCCTGACATTTTTACAGTTGAGTTTACATTTCGCGTTCCCTAAATTTTTTGGTTTTTAACCATCCTTTTTGGGTTCTCAAATATTTTCATAAGCTTAACTCCTTTCAGTATGAATTGCAATTTTGTTTTTTGAGACATTGACTTTGTACCGCCGTGAAGCCTGAATTTTATTGCAAATGCTTATATTGCTTTTATAACCGCAACAATAAATCAGCATGTCATAGTTCTAACATTGGAAAGAAAAATTAATCACAGCTCTGAATTAACATTAATCTCGGAGCTACAACCAGTTGCGAGATTTTTGTTGATTTTGCTGGTCTCGACTTGGACGTCTAAAGACTCCGACTAACTGTTTGACTTAGCGCCAATCGAGCGAACGTATATAGCATGTTACCAATTTTCGTAATACGTCCTATTTTTGAACAGTTGAGCTTGGGACTTGCGGCATCAAAGCCGCAAAAGTTATGCATATAGATATTACTTTCTATATTTTCTATAAAAAGTTAAACGATAACATTAGAATAGGTGTGGATTATATAATCTATAGTGTGATGATTTAAGTGGTGAAGGTTCGAACTGAAGAATTGCATTAGACTTTCTGTGGCAACCAGTAATAATTCTTAGTGAATCCCCACTACCTTTGAGCATTTTTATATCAACTCCTGCGTATATCTGTAATGTTCCCCAAACCTAATATGGCTCTTTATTATATACATACCGAGATTTACGCGCCAAAAAACATCGAGATAAAAACAGTCCCTTCGCTCTAGAGAAGTCAGCTGATTTGTCATACGATTTTCAGTAGTTTCACTTGTGAAAGACGACGTATTCAACGCTCTGTTTGGCCGTATCACATTATTTTCAGAAGTGAACAAAACCGTGTCGCTCGCTCGCCGCTCCTTTTGACTGACAAATGCTCATTTCTTAAAATTTGGCGCATTTTTTTAGACAGATGGCTACAAATCCGACTAACCGTTCGCAGAGCCTAGATTCATCAGCAGAAGAGTTCATAGACAAACAGGAAAATGAAAATACTATGAAAAAGACCAAACACGATGTTGCTCTGATCCACGAATTTCTTGTTTTGAAAGGCGTGACGAGACCAATGGGCGAATTGACTCTTCAAGAGCTGAACAAATTGCTCAGCGAGTTCCTTATAACAATTCGCAAAGAAGAAGACAACGAGGTATACGACTCTAATTCCTTAAGGGCACTCTTCGCTAGCTTTGAGTGCCATTTGACGAAAAAAAAAACTATGGACTTTGACTCATGAAAGACTTCCAATTCGAGCATACTCGGAAAGCGCTTCGGTCAAAGCAAAGTGATGTAAAACAAAAAGGCAAGGGCAACAAGCCTAATGCTTCCGCTGCTTTAAGTGAGGAAGATATTCAAGTTCTGTATGAAAAGGAGCTTTTGGGAAGTTCCACGGCAGAAGCGCTTTTAAATACAGTGTGGTTTAACAACACAATCCATTTCGAGTTACGAGGCTAAAGGAACACAGAAAAATGTGTTGGGGAGACGTAAAACTTAGTCAAACTTCCACATGGCAGGAGCACCTCGAATTCAATGAGAAAGAAACCAAAACTCGTTCAGGAAGCAATCCTTGGAATGTAAGAGCCATTGCATCGAAAATGTTTGCTGTGCCGAGCAACGAGAAATGTCCCGCAGCACCGCAGTCCCTTTCTCTTTTTTCGGGTGCTGTTATAAGCGGAGGATATATTAGCGTGGCAATAAACACTTTAATTCACACCCTTTCAGTGCGATAGGAAAACCCTAGCACAACGTATAAAAGAATTAAGCCTCTTGATTCGGGTTCTGACTAGTGTTACTGCTAGTCAACTTTTAAAAGCACGCGGGTTTCGAGAAGCAACAAAAAATGAAGTCTCAGGTTTTCACTTCTGTATTTTAAATTTTGACCTTCCACAGAACTATTTCGATCTATTTTAAGGATATCTTATTTTATTCGAACTAGTTCTGCCTTTTAACGGCATTTTTGCTTGACAATTTAGATGTAAAATATTTTACAAGGAAGTTATTTCAACGAAAACTCTCAAACTGTGACGTGGCTTGACCACGCGTTGTTTTCCTTTGAAAGAAAATAAAGATATTTTAGATATGTTTATCTTTGAGTTCTGTTCGCTTATGAATCTCAGTATGTATGTAATAAATAAGTTATTTCACGGTTAGTTCGCTTGTACGCTTTGTATTCACCCAATCGTAGTGTAAAACAAAAATCAAAACTCACGCGCTGCGCACGTTCGTCTCATAAAAATCGTACGCGCTCACCAACCGTGAAATAACCTCAAATTACATAAAATAATTGATTTTTAAATAAAATATATAAATATTTAGGCCCTTCCCAAGTTTCTATTTATTTATTTATTTATTTATTTATTTATTGCAATGTTTTTTTTCCCATTGAAATAGCTACGAATGAAATATTTAGATCCTATCTCAACTAATTTTTCTAATTTTCTTACGACGGTGAAAGCATTTTCGAAACGCAAGTTGTGCCATCAAGTTTTATCGCGTTGATGACCTCGCGCGGTTCGTGTCCAAATTACCTGAGCAACTAATTTGACGTTATGTCGGTTTACCGTTTAGTTTATTTTGTATTCTCAGAATAGGCATTTTCAATTTCAGGTTAAAATCAGCAAAAAGACAAAAATATTCAACCAGGACTTAAAAACATTCTTTATTACGTATGCCTTAGTGGTCCCTACAACGTAATTCAACACGGCAGAGCCAAACCAAAGATATCAGTTGAAAATTTTTGTCTGTACTTCCAATTTGAATTTTTTTTTTTTGTTTACTCGTGCAACGTAAATGTTTTTATAATCCAACTAGACCTATCACAGTATGTATTCATTAGAAACAAAGCTCTCGTCTTCATAAGCTTTACGGAAAAGGCCAAATTCCATTGGCACAGAGTTTATTGGCAGAACTGCAACGCTATTTCTTAATTGACAATTTCAAATGTAGCTTAGATAAAGGTATCTGCCAATACCACTTCACTCTATTTCCGATTCGTACTCAAAATGTTGAAACTGAATTACTAAAAACATATGACACCTCGTTTAGAAAGTGATCTTCTATTCGGAAATTATCCTTGAATAAAATGAAAGATAAATAACGAATTTCTAATCAGATTTGAGATATTAAGGCATAATTTGATTGGCTTTAGGAAAACCTTTGAATATTATTTTGCCTGTAAACAGACATCTGAAATCGAAATATTTCCCTCTGTCATCCGACTACGGACAACTAGTGTTGATACTTTATTGGCTAAACAAGACAGCCGTCTCTTGACGGTTGTGTTGAAAGTACACTCTGTCTTTGTTAACGGTCGTTAACAGTTGTATAAATTTTCTGAGATGAATGTTACAGTATGTAACCTCATGTCATAATGGTTACTCGAGGAGTGTTTTAATTAAGCCTTCAACCAAAATTTACTGAATGCCATTTACACCGCTAAATGATTTTTTTAGCTCGGTCGAGCTGAAACTTGTAATTTTTAAAATTTCATTTCGGCTTGATGTATTTGTTTATGTAGATTTGCGGTTCAAATTTTAAAGTATCAAATGCAAAAACAAACAAAAGCCAGAAAATTCTATTGCTGATATTTTAATCTGCGGGTTAAGTGTCACGAGATACTAAAACAATCAACTGATTATCTTTCAGTTATGATCTGGGTAAACTTATGCGCAAATTGTGTTCCTGAATCCTTTCTGTAATAATTTATCGATTCATCAATTGGTTTACTGTTTTTACGTTTTACGTTTTTCAAATCATTATGGAAGTGTTTTGTTAAACTTGTTTTTTTATCTATAGTTGTGCAGTAAACAAAGATCAAATGTCTTGGAGTGTTATCATGGGAACTGTTATTCGCTGAATACAGTATAAAATTAGTATTTATCTTTCATGTTACTGAAAACCTTTCGGTTGCAATTTGTGAGGTTTTGTAATGCTTTTAATAGCTAAACTTCAATATTTAGCAAAAATGAAGAAAGGACACAACGGTCTTTTTCAGATCATTTTTCATCTGCCTTTTTAAATATTTGAAAAAAATTATGCTGATGAACTGTGCAAGCCATAAAAGCACAATCAATTTAAGGCATTTTGACAATGATGGATCAGCTGTTTTCGTATATATGGATGAAGCTTACTATAATCTAAAAAAAAAACAGTTATGGCTTTTGGCCAACTCTGTTCCGTTCTCATTTATTTTCATTTAAAAGAAAGATTTTGTCACTCACTGATTCAATTCAATCCCAAAGAGAAAAAGAGTAGTTTGCATATTTTGAATACACTTGCCTTTTATGGTAAGAATTTCATTCTTAAGAGATTTCTCTCAAGATATAATTCACATCTGTTGCACAGTCTTCTTTCACAAAGTGTATTTTGTATCTCTTTATGTAGGGTGCGGTCATCGGAGCTATTTTACAAAAAAAAAGTAATATCACCAGATGTGGGCATTTTCCTTCAGTGTTACACAAGCTTATCAGTTCCATCTATATTATCATGACAATTCAGTGCTCCATGTTCTAGAATCTTTCAAGTATCGTCGAATCCATTCTGACATTCAACAATCACGCCTGATGGTTGCAAAAATGAAGTGATATATAGTATTTTGAGAGGGGCATAAATGAACATATCTACTTGTGGAAGATCGAGAAGGAAAATAAAGTGTAGACAAACGCAAGGGAGTGTAAACTGAAATGCAGTGGTATCTTTTGATAAATGATTGCATATTTGATATCGATAAAAACATTTTTAATTTGAGCTGTCCTTCAGTACGCAAAAAGAAGCAAAACATACATACACTTCTTTTGTGTAGTTGTCTTTTGCAGATGATTTAGCAGCGTCTCGTGTAGATTAACTTATAGTTCTTACACAATAAACATGATGCATGCAACAATCCAAATAATTGTGAAACCGATCATTGACGTTTGGACAAAACCTTTATCTGACTTCCAGAGGCATGCAGGTTTATGAAAATCAGTCACAGCAAGGTTAAATATGTTTCCATGAACAAGATCTATCTTAGTTAATTACAGTAGATTACGATTTGCTTTAAGTCAGACTAACAGTTCTGTAACATGTAAGATAAATATACATATATATTTGATTTTTTAACTGTGGGGAGGGGAAGTCAGACGCTTGAATCTGTTTTCTGTATTAAAACTGTCGAAAGCTTGCCAAACACGACGAGTAGTCATTCTAATAGGCGCGTGGCACATGATTGCTATTGCCTTAAAACGTTAGAAAAACATGATACAAAAGCACTGTAGGTGTAAACGTTTGTATTAGCTTTGAGATAAAATTGTATTTGAGCTGTCTTGAACATGTATTTGAGCTGTTTTGAACATCTTTTATTGACACCTAAAAAGAGTTCACAGAAATAAATATGTGTTTTATTGAAAAAAAACACATCATTTATTTCTGTAAACTCTTTTTAGGTTTCTCTTTTTAAGGAAAGAAGTTGACCTCTTCTGATAACCAAGCCGTACGACAAGCAGTTTTAAAGCTTAACATCGGCGAAAACACTTGCAAAGGATATCTTCAGCCTCTTGAATTCCTGGCTTTAAAGGCAGATAAAAGAAACCTGGAAAGAAACACCATTCCAGCAGATATATATGCGTTGGGAAAGCAGAGAAGATGTTGAAAGACTGATCAACAAGCAACTACGGCTCCATCTAAGGCAAGAAGGTCTTATGGTGTCCGGAAACAAGATACAATTAATTGAACAAATACTTAAGCGTGCAGAAGGTTCTGTAGGTATAACATTTGATGAAGACATCACTTTCTCTTCTAAGTTCCAAAACGAAGAGAATTCGTAAGGGCGAAGTTGCAGTAAGGTTTTCTATAATGCACGACGGAGTTTGTTAAGAATATTCCGGTAGCTTAGGAAATTCGTGATACAAAGAGTTTCTTCCATGTAAACTAACTTAAAGTTTTTTTGCATTAAGTTGTTTAAGAGCAAAGATGACAGTAGGTCAAGCTGACAGTTTCGACTACAATAATTTTTAAACAATTACTCACTTTTCAAAAACGAATACTTCCTCTGAGCGAAGTTGCAGTTGTCAGAAGTTTCCAAAAGCTACTTATACTAAACACCATTTAGTTTTTTTTCACGAGGTAGGTAGGCGGGCCAGGTGCATATGGTGCCGAAGACTTTTACGAGCTAAAGCATTGAAAAAAAAAGCTTTCTCCAAAGTAGGTCATACGAATGTAACGAGACGAAGCCATATACCTAACATTGCTGACTCATGCTTCATGCGGATAAAATCAGAAATAAGAAAAGCTCGCACAGCATGGGCTTTTGTGAGATATTGCCTTTATAGGAATAACTGCAAATGGGCGAATTAAAGACTTTGTCAGCACAATTGATTAAGTAAAGCTACATAAGCCATCTGGTTTTACTTCGAAAACATTTTTGTACAATAAATACTCCATAATAAATAACAAGATTTGACTTGTCTTTTCTACGATGTAAACTTGAGATTTAAGGTATACATTAGCTTCACCTATAGAGGCTTTGCATGGTCACGTGACTCAGGAACACTATTTAAAATATTTGACGTTTTGACACTAGATCTGTTATTGACCAGTACTTGAAGACAATGCTGTAGTTACCAGGTTTTAAGCAACTGCTTGCTGAAAATAATGCTCGGGTTTGATGAGATATGCAAAAAACTTTGGCACTCATTTGCATAATTTGGTTTTGCTGCAATAACTTTCTGGGAAACTTAAAATCTGATGTTCCGAATCAGGAAAGTTGCTTGACCTATTTTGAAAGTTTATGTTTAAAGAGCTAAAAATTTTAACATTTTGCAAGATGTTTTAGGATGAAACATGAAATCGCAATGACAGTGGGCAGGATGAAGCATGCCCAACAAGATGGCCGCCTTTGAAAGCTAAGTCGTTTTGAGCCCTCTGTTCTAATACGCCTTTTAAAATAACATATTTTCTAAAATAAACCCATGAAATTTGCCAACAGCTTACAAATTATAAACCATAATCCAAAATATGCTAATTAGTAGATGTATGCTTTACATAACTCAACAAATCATTTTCAGCATGGAGTTGCTAAAGACCAGGTATTGGGAGCAGTCACTTCAAAGAAATACTAAAACAATGTCAAAATGTCAAATATTTTAGGGAATGAGTCACGTGATCACGTAGAGCCTCTATTGGGAATGGTGTGAAGGGCACGACTTCAATCTGTAGATTTATATAAACGGATAAAAAGCCAAAAAGCAAGGGGTAAATGGTGTTTCAGTGACTGCCGAGCAGGACGGGACTAGAGCCCCCGTTCCAAATCAAACATTAGGGGGTTCGGGGGGGGGGGGGGGGGGGGGGGGGGGGG
>JANCMA020000010.1:77967-109594 GCA_024336925.2 Zoanthus solanderi
AATTTTTTTGTAAATAAAATGTGTCTAATTTTTTACATAAAATTCAAAAAAATTGTAAAAAAAAAAAAAAATCCAAAAACTTGAAAAGTCTTTATGTCACGCTATAGTACACCTATAGGAGTAACAGTACGTGAAGTTTGGTATGAATTAGTTGAATAGTTTCAGAGGAGATGATTTTCAAAAAAAATCAAAATGGCGGCGCTTCCATAGCAACTGGCCACGCCCACAAAGAAAGTAATCACATTTTTGAACTCAGCACATCGAAATACTTTCATCTATGCATAAATAAACCCAAATGGATCAAAAATATAGAAAATAGTTTCAGAAGGCGCATGTCCCCTTAAGGGGATATACGGGACCTTTACCTTTTTTTTTTCCTTTTGACTTTTTTCATTATATTTATGCATGGATGTATTCAGAGTATTGAAAAATGGGTTTCTATCGTATTGTTTTTTGGTTGCCATGGTAACGGCCGCCATCTTGAATTTTTCTTTTTTTTGAGTATGTCTTTTTCAAACAAAAATGACGCAAAAACCTGAAGGCCAAATCACTCCAAATTTCACATGCAAATAGTTCCAGTGAGTATCTAAAAAGTTACAAAGTTATATTTTGAATTTTATGTTTATTTGTGGTTCTATGAATTTTTTGTTTTATGTAAAAATTGTATGCAAATTTAGCATGAAAAAAAAAAATGTTTCCAAGAAAATATACACATTTTGAATAAAATTGCTCTGTTATGTTCAAGGAATGGTAAATTGCTATATACATGCGAATTTCCTTGATAAACCATTCACAAATAACAGAGAAATTTTTTAAAATAAGTTTAAAAATGACATTTTGAGAAAAACGTGATTGAAATTTAGTGACATGAAAAACATAAAAAAACAAAACTTTTTTACACACAAAGGTTCAAAACATAACAGCATCATATGAAGGGGAGTCCTCCACTTCAATTGCTTCCTTACGGGCCTTTTCCTGAGCCTCTGCTAGTTCTTATGTCTCTTCTTGGTTTCCTGGGATGCTTCAAATGCAGTGAAGTAGAGACTTTGCCTTTCTCTTTCTTCACTTACTCTGATGGTATTATTTCATGGCCAAAACCCAATGACTCCGTCAAAAGGCAAATCCCTTTTGGACCACTATAGACTTCACCTGCTGCTGAAATCAGTCTAAATTCAACCCTTTTCAAGGAATGGAATGTTTCCTTGTGGTAGCGTGAACATGCAGAATTGAGCAAACTTTCACTTGCAGTTTGTGTGACTATGAGTTCACAACGCTTCAGTAACGTTTCAAAGAAGAAGAAGAAGCAGCAGCAGCAGCAGCAGCAACAGCAGCAGCAGCAGCAGCAGCAACAGCAGCAGCAGCAGCAGCAGCAGCAGCAGCAGCAGCAGTAGCAGTAGCAGCAGCAGTCATGATTGGACGACCAGACGATCTACCCATTGAATTACAACTCTTCAGAGAGCGAGGTCATTTGACACTTGTTACGTTCATAAAGATGTGAGGACAGAATCCTCTCTCAAAGTCAAAGAAGCCCTCTCTTGTCATGATTTGTATATTTTCACCCTATCCACCGTTTTTGGTGTTTTGACTTGTAGCTCCGCGTTTGTGCGGTTTTCAAATCCCGTCGTGGGCTTAGAATTGTTGTTCGAGTATTGTTTGTTGGAAGAGATGACAGAGTTTAGTGTTTTTGTGAGCAGAGAAGAAAAGTGTCAGTTTTATTATTAAATATTACATTTTCCTTTTGAAAATGATGAATTTGTTTATAACCATAAAAAAAATTATAGAAGATGTGTAAACATTTTCAATTGAAGAATCAAACTTTTGCTATCATAACGTATAAAATTAATTTGTATTGTTCTATAGCAGAACGAAGTAGCTTTAAATTGCTGCTTAAACAAGAATGGACGAACAGCTTCAAGTTTGTTTCACAAAAAACAAAAATAATAAATTGGACAAAAATCGTACTTCTTTCAAAAATGTACAGCTCAAATTGTCTCCGATAATTTGATTCCGATTTCAGAAATGTACTTCAACTTTTTGCTGTACAATATAATTTTATATTTATATTTATTTTTTGTTAAAGGATCTTGATTCTGCAGTCTAAGCTATATATTTTTAAAGGACTTACTGCTTGAGTACTTGTTGTAGCTAAAGCGATACAAGTCACATACGCCGTTGAAAACACTCAAGCGATCTTCCTATTTGCATCAAGCTCATTATACATCATTTTTCCTCTTTGCAGTTCCAACACCATCTATCACTTTTGCATGGTACGCTCTTCTGATGTAAAATGGGTTCAGTCATATTGAAGTTGGAATGCTTTGCCTTTGCGGGATAAAAGCTATAAACTTATGCCATCGGTATTAAACCTCTAAGGAGACTTGAATAATGAACACAGTGTTGTACGAGCGACCAAGGAAAATGTGATAGAAAATAAAACAATCTCCAAACGTTCGATCATTTACACAAATGAAAACAGATGTTTTGAAGTGGACACGCGAGCCTTTGCAAACTGCCGATCTTCTGAGAGGATTATGTAACTGATATTTTCTTGGAGCAGCCTAGACAAAAAAAAGAAAACTCATAAATAAAAGGGGACCAATTGTTTATTTCCAATTTGTTTGATATGTTTTGCACAACTTTCAAACAAATATTATACTTTTCTTTTTGTTAAATGAGTGAACTACTGGAATATAGCTCGCGTTCATGGAAAAATATAAAATTCCATATGCGTTTTTAACCAGTTATTGACAATTGTTACTGCACGGGGGTTAATATGTAAACTGACGTGGCTTTGTTACAAAAGAAAATCTCTTTAAAAACAAAATCCCAATTTAACCGCGCTACGTTGAAGTGCTGAAGGCTTTCGAGGGCGTAAACCATGTTGCCCTAAATAAAACTTGCTTTGAAGATCGGTAGCAATATGAAAAACCCTTGTCACAGAGTTGGAAAATTTACACGATTTAAAATTAAAATGTTATTGCTATAAAATTTCTGTAGAACTTCTTTAAAGCCTTTAAAATAAATAAAAACATTTTGAACAAACTTTAAAAACAACCAGCAGGTTGCACAACACGTTTATAAAACAAAACTAGTCTTACCAAATCAAAAACTAAATTTAGTCTAACGGCGGAAAATCTCCGATGTTTTCTAACTTGGTCAATATATCCTTTAACCGCAAAGTTGTAATTTAATCACTAATTGACAAAAGTTTAAAATTCAATTACAAGTTATTAGCTCCGAAGTTGCTTTTCAATAACTGTTGAGTCGCGGCAGGTAGCCGATTTGCTGTGAAACAACAATCATTTAATTAACAGGTTACTTTCTTGCGACGGCATTTGCAGCTTACTGGCTAGTACCTCTCTCGCCACCTAGGAATGACTTTCCATCCCTTGGCCATTGCTAAAGGAAATGATTTAAAGATGACCGAACATATTTCTGCTCACCGCAAAAACATAGTTATCTAAATTTATTCAGTACACATTAACAAAACAAGATTGCTTCAGGAACCTTTCTTGACAGCTTTTGTTAACAGAGCAAACCATAAGGTTTATCATGAATTAGGAGTAGAGTCATGAGAACATTTTATTCAACACTGAAATCACGGTTCACTTTCACATTTAACTTCAATAATCACCTGTAGTTAACAGGACAAGTTGGCTCTGAGCTACACTTTAAAGGTTTCAGTCTAACTTAGTTCCAAGCAAGAATCCACGGGATATACATTTGATTAGAGTTCGTGTACTGTATTAAACCACATGCAAACCATATTTAATGCAATGTGCGTGTTAAGAGTACTAAATTGATTACTTGGTTTATCGGACTCGTGATTTGTCTACAGTGGAATCGCCAACAATGAAAAACAGAAAAAACGATAAAAGTTCTTAATACTAAAATAAAAATTCCTTCTCGAAATGACCTAAAAGTGTGGATTTCTGTTACGAAACATATTTCTTTATTCCAATTTACAACTGAATTTTTTCAAATCTGGCAATAAAAAACGCTTAAACAAACTTTTTACCGTTTTCATTAACCATCTGACCGCAGATTGACTTTGTTGATGTAGCGTACATTCCCAAGACTTTTAATAATAACTTGTTCATAAATGTCTCAAAATTTGCGCGAAAATAACGAACGAATTCACAACCTTACATCAAACGTAATGACCTGTTTATTATTTTAAATTGTTACAAACAGAAGCGATAAATAATGGAGGGTGAAGCACGTTTGAAGAAGTTGACTAACCTTTTCAGTTCTTTTGTATCACCGCAAAGAGACTATGAAGGTGAATATGATCCCTGTCAAAAAACTAATTAATATGGATATTTACAATACAAGTTGAAAAGTGGCTGCAAACACGTCAATAATTAATCATGTTTGCACCAAATAAAATATCTTTCAAACGATATCAAATAAGCTGCGCGGATGAATGATTAATGTGTCCTAATTTAAGGGAGGGTTTCTCTGTTCTCGCAACACTTCAAGCGAAACATTGGGTGAAATCTCTTCAGAGTTTCAATTCTATCAACTTTAAAGGTAAGTTGTGTGTTACTGAAACTTTCTATTACTAAATTAGCTTTTCTTAAAAATTTTGTTGTTTTCAAGTAAAAACAATTCTAAGCTTGTTTATTTTACAAACCAAAATAGTTCGCAGATATTTTTGTTGGGATCATAATTTTTCTCACAAGAAGAGTCTGTTTAGGGTTTCCTACGCCATTTTAAAGGAAATATTTAAGTTTTTAAAAACTCAGCAAACAAACAAGTTTAACATGAAATCTTTTTACATCGTGTCAACACATAGACGGTTTCTGATAATACTTTAGGCTTTTTAATAAACCTTTTTCAAAAGATCTAACTATTTTTCTATTGTCTAACAAAAGACTTCTCGAACAATTACTTAAGTAAAAACAGGAAAGTTAGGAGTTATGTAAATATCTGTCAAATAGAGAGAAAGATAAAGGACACAAGAGAATTGCAAAAGAGAATTTTTCCCTAAGAGAAACTCAATCTCTGGGGTTCAAATGTTTTAAATGAAGATTTTTTAGTTTTTTTATCCACTATGTGAAACTTGATGTTTATATTTCACGTAGCCGCTGAAAAAAAATATTTTCATTTATTCGAATAGTTATTGGTTCTGCGCAATGTAAGCACCAGGTACAGAATCAGGCCCGCGTGAAATCACATTGAATAAAGTGATTAATTTTGCATTACGTTTGGATTCTATCGCGGCGGTGTTCGTTGTAAACTTGATTATAAAAAACAAGAACAGAATCTGTGCGTATCAAGCAATGTTACGTTAACATAAAATTAATGTTGAACTGTAACAAAAGGTCGGTTTTTCAATACATGTTTTCCTGCCGTGGTTAGTCTTGTCAGCTCACTACAAGTTCAGTTGATCTAAGTACAGCTGCTTAATGTTAAAACTTATATGCAGCTTTTGACACAGAAAATTTACAAAAAACACAATTTTAAAATCGTTTCCACATTTGCAATCATTTTTTCTTCCTAGGATTTTTATCTCACGTGACTAATAAGAAAAACGAACTGATTGTGTGAGAAGCAATAAAAGCTTAATTTAAACCAATCCCTATCCATGAATACCAGTGGAATTATCAATAGAATTTATTGTACTTTAACAATATAGATTCACACTCATGCACTCAGGATAGGGGCAGCTGTTAAAAGTGCATCTCGATATACCTGCACGAACACGTGGTTTTGTTTGTGAGAGAAATTTGATAAACATTTTACTCCAACCCTATCTTACAAACAGCAACTGAATATTCTAAAATGGAAAAACTTCCAAGTAGGACACACTTAGGCGGCATATCGAACAAACAATCACAAAGTTATCTAACGCCCGTGTGCTGATACATAAAGTAATGCAGTAATGAAAGCAAAGCTTGTCGGTGACTGTTCAAATCATTTCGGATTTACTTTTAACAATTATTTAACAAAGTATTTTTTTTTAAATTTTTTATTGAGCCAATTTTTCATTAAAACAAACTACTAGTCATATGAAGAGCACATTCGATAAAGGAATTAATCCTAAATTATTTTTATAAAAATGTTTAGATATCTCGTGGCCCAGAAAAGACGCTTATTTCACAAATTATAAGAGGAGTGAAGTTGTATGATACAGCGGCGCGGTAACCAAGTTCCTAACATTTTTTAAAGTGAAGTTAGATTCTTGCAAGAAAACTAGGCAAATTAAATAATAATAGAACAATTATATACAATTCTGGTCGCTAGGCTCAAAATTGTTTTTCTTTTCACAAAAAGCAATGTAAAGTTGTCGCCACACTAAAGTTTATCAAGCTTTAAGTTCAGCGGTGATATTGATAGATGGGCTGGAAACACCTTTGAGCTGTTTTATTGTTGGAACATTTGTACCGAACAGTTGACTACTTGAACTACTGGCAAGTTATATATTGTCCAATGTCAGCAATTCAGATCCAGCGGTTATGCAATAGTTCCACAGACTGTTTGCAACAAACAAAACAGACAAATCCGAATTGTAACACACACCGTAAATTGAGTATTGGAGAGCGTGGTATGTGTTTACATAGAACATTTTTTTCATAGGAGTTATTTGATTTTTTCCGGAAATCCTTTGCGTTTAAAAACCCAAATACCCTTTGAAAAATGAACTTGTACCATCGAAATGCTTAGACGTGTTACCTCCTCGACGTTTTTTAAAGTTAAAATAGCCCGCAACACTCTTAACTTAACTAAAATATAACCTAAACGGAAACTTTTAGTGGACGCTCATACATTAACCGGCAAATGGATTTCATTCAACAAAGCTAGCAAGAGTTCAAAATTATATTTACTCAATAAAAATTCTTTGTGTATACATTATAAAAAACCTTATTTTTGGAAACGCTTTTCCTAGTTTTTGATGATAAAAGTGCATGGTATGTTATCAGTGTAAAGCTGTGGTGGTCTCATGATAAATCTTATCTCGTCGAGACGAGAATAGAAGATTTGAAACCACACAGTGTTAAAAATATCCTTTTTTAAAATTTATCAAGTGATTCCCGGCAAGAAATTTCCTTTCTAGTCAATATAGTGATATTTATATAGCGATAACTGGCATTCTCTTCAACGCAGATCCCAAATAGCCCTGAAATTGATCGCCAATCAAAACCAACTAAAACGCAGTTTTTAGACAGGGTTTGAATATTCCACCCAAATCAAGAGCAATTAATTTCTTTAAACAAATAACAAATGACATCAAACTAAATATTGATTAAACATGAACTTCTGTTGAGATTTTATAAATTGTATGTATTCAAACATTGACGCACTTTGAAAATCTGTTTGTTAAACTAATGAAAGACACTAACGGCGCAACAAAGGTTTTAAGTAGAGTAAAGGTTAAACGATAAGGTTGTTTGCACAAATGTGTCAAACGCAAACATCGTTTAGGTGCAGACAGGTCTGTTATCAGTGTTAAGATTAAAAGCTGAAATGTACACCGCTTGTGCAAAAAACTGTGCCCATCATAGACAAGCGACGAAAGTATATAATAATCCGTTGAAAGGTTTTGTGATAACACTTCCTTTAAATGAAAATCATTCGCTTGCATTTGCTAAAGCAAAAAGGTAAGGTATACATATCTGATTCTCTAACTTAGATAAGAAGAAATAATTTTGGAAAAGAGTAGAAAAAATATTAGGAGTTGGTCTTTCTTAGTTTATGTGTTAGAATTAGCGAGTAGAAAAAATACGTCAGCGCTTGCTTTTTGATATCCAAACCAATTTATAATTATATCACCGCCGCAACAACTATCAGTTTAGATGCAAATTAAGAGTGACTAAAAACTTGTATTCACGTCACCTTGTAACACAAACATTGTTATAAGTCGGCATTAAACTTAAAAGGGGCGGCAAATTTGATTGAAAAAAATTCGAGAATAAATATTCATTTTGGAAATATACCAAAGTAACAAAGTAGTGAAAAGTTTTAATAATGTTCCGAAGTATCAACTGACATAAATAACAATCACTTTAGTAACAGAAAGAACACATATTTATATTTCTTTCATCACTTCAGACATTTTTTTTAGTAAAATCTTTGAAGTACAATGCAGATGGGTCTCTCATTTTGCGTTTATCAATTTGTGTTCTGCAGTGGTGAAAGTAAAATATACTCCACTCAGACGAGTTTACTGCTGTACTTCCAAAGTGATAAATATATCTTTTAATAGAAATCAAAACACTTCAAACTCTGTGGAATTACTGTTATTGGAAGCAATACGTAAAGTGTATTTTGTGAATAAATAAAACTAGATAAAGCTATTTATCTAAAGCAGTAAAATTTTGTAAGTAAGCTAGGTTTGTGTTTACTGTTTAAACTTTAACCAAAACTTTAATTGCCATCGCCATCGGGACAGAAATACCATATTATATATGCATGCAACCAAGGATAGCGTTTGTTTACGCCATTTGAATGTAGTTTATCTCCTTTGTCAAAATTTGACGCACTTTTTAAAATTTTTTATTGAATTAGCCAAAAATTAATGCTTGAGGTTGTTCATCTAATCCACTCGTGGCTTAATGGCACTTAGACAATGGTAGACCCGATCATAAAAAAGCAATTGTTTCGCCAGCAGCTTAAGTAATTGAATAGAATCCCTTATTTTCACATTGCTAGCATCAACTGATTGATACAGACAAAAGACAAGTATTTTGCTCGCTTCGATCTCATCTCCTGTTTTTCGAATTCATAATTTAATAAGATGTCACGCGATTGTTGCATGAACAAGTTAAACCATAAAAACTGTAAGTTTGAATTCTCTTCCACCATTTGTGATCAGTATTATCTTATCATAAGTCCGGTTGCTACGCTAGAATGTTATCTTAGTTTGCTTATAAGTTGTATGATGTTTGTAAACAAACCTATTATTTCTAGCTATATTTACCCTGCATTTTCAATGCTAAATTGATCTTTTCTCAAAACAAATGTTCGAGCTACCCATGTAGATTGTCTTCTAAAACTCGTTTCTTAATGCAGAGAGTAAACCATAAACATATTCACACCAGAATGACTAGTGGAGCTTTGATCTCCAATAACTGAAAACAGGCAATTTGATTAAGCTAAAAAGTGTTGGAAAAAATGTTTAAACGGAAAGTACATCTTTTACCTTTTATTCTTCAATTTAACTCCCAAAAACACCTTGTAATTAGTACATTTCTTTGTAACAATAAATTTAAGGAAAATGGTTACAAAGAGCGTTTATAAATAAGCAGCAAGCGATGCCAACTTCTGGTTATGGTGCCGTAACATCATCGTTAAATAAGAGTTAACATAGAGTGCTATTCCGAGAAAATGGAAATTTGCAAACTTGCAAATTTATAGCAAAAACATCAAACACTCTGCATCTAAGACAAAGTTTCAGAATATATACTCAAACATAAAAGGAAGCTCAGAGGAAAATGAGGAAGAAAGCACTTGTATCCTTAGAATCAATTATAATAAAAAGCAATGAAAATGCTGTCGATCATCTTAGTAGCATGTCACACTCGTAACAGCACATATCTCGCTCGCTTGGAAATAGTGCATTTAATGAAGTCAACGAGAAAAGATTTTGATTTATGATGGCTTAAGGAGCTTTTAAAGTGAGCGGAACGCTTGAAACAAAGATAAAAGGCAATCTCGCTTTTGTTTCGTCACTTGCTGTTTCATTGAGCGCAGCTATCAAATCAAGTATTGGACCTAGTTTACTGCCAAATGACTTTTTATTCGTAGAAGATAAATATTCTGCAAGATAAAATAATCAAAAACTTTACCGTATCGTAGACTTCTTTATGTAAACAAACATGATATCAAGAAACATTTAAACGAACGGCACTTTTAGTTTTGTCTAAAAATGGGAAGTTTGCACAGCATGAGGCAAGAAAAATTTTTTTGGAGCTGCCATTTTAACTCTATTTCGACTTACGTTCAAGTTATAGTTTTCTGAGCAAAACTGATATTGCACTGGATTATTTTTTGCAAGGAGTTTTTTTTCATGCTCGTGTCTCGTGCTAGAACAAGCTATATCAGAATGAGAATTCTTTAATCAAGTTGCCCATGATTGTTTTGAATTAAAGAACAGGTAACCAAAACATTGTTAATTGAAGAATCTAAACAAAAAGAGCACATTTGACATGTCGGAAGCTTCCTGAACACCCAAATCGCTTGCGGCAAAATAAATCTCTTTCAAATGTCATTTTTTTTAAAAAAAGCTTTCTTGTTCTTGATCGTGCTAAATTTCTACTTTGACCTTGGAAACAAAATTAAAGTTGGAAGATATAAACAAACCTTTCGATCTACTTAATTAGGTTTCCTCTACCACAAGTGGCTCTGTCAAGATTGATGGTCAAAAGAAGATCGAAATGCAATAAATTATATGAATACATAATCGCGATCCTACAGCGAAACTTTGATTAGTTTGGTAAACAGAATTGGCGGGAGATCAGCGAGCCCGGGGCGACGTTTCATCACCCAATTGAAAAGACTTCCACTTGAAAGGTTTTCACGAGAAGTTGTCTGTTTCAACTTTGAACATGTTGGTAAAACTTTTACCATACACTGTAGCTCAAATGTGTTACATTTGAGATCCTAAAACGTTCAAAATAGCATCACAGCGAATCAACCCACACGCATGCGGTGAATATTGTCACAATAATAAGGCAATGAATTCATGTTCAACCAATGAGCAGTCTTGCTCAGGCAAACAATTATGTCTAGTAAGGCGTGAGATCAAGACCGGTGTAAAATTATCTTGCTGCCAAGCAATCTACCGCCAGCAGAGTTGCTTAGATATACGAATTCGTATCAGGCTGCAAGTTAAGCAGTGTAAATTCACTGCTGATAAAACTAAAGCCTTCAATTAAATTCATACCAAAAGCTTACAATCTAGAAGATCTCTTTACGACCAAAAAACGAGTTTATTTGCTATGTAATTAAGAATACACTTTACATCGTATAATGACTTTGAGATAATGGCAGAGCCGACGTAATTCATGCATTTATATGAGTTTTGCGCAAAAGTTTTTTTATAGTTTCCTAAGCTAAACTCTTTTCTTGCGTGATTTTCAACTCTCGCGTGAAACCATAAGATAATGAGCACCTTCGGTTGAATATGTACAAGAATGATAATTTTGCTATTCACAAATAAAAGGGAGATTAAGAGAATATATTTCTAAGTTTCATTGACCGTTTGACAATCAGTCAACTTGACAGGATCAAACAAGTTTGTGTAAGTAATATTGGAACCAAACAAATCGATCATCAGATAACAACAAACAGACTCGCGGTGGGAACAAGTTGACCTTTCTAATCCTCGAAAGAGTTTCGCTTCTAACACAAAACTACTGCTACGACTTCCGTCAGTTCTAGCTTTAAAACAAACAGAAAACAGATAACACATTTCCCCTAATTTATGTCTGTGGCAAGTTTTCATTTTCGCCACAAGTTTAAAAATTTGCTCCCTTTCTGTAATGCGGTGAATGTTTGTTTACATTGAATTATAAATCTTTAACAAGCAGATCTCATAAACATTTCAGTGTATTCCAGTCTAAACAGTAGCTTCAACAACCGCGAGCAATTGAACGAGACTTAAAGCGATATTTACTTTTGTGGTTTCAAGGTACTGGAGTTTCTCTAAACTGTAATTAAAGCCAGAAAAATAAAAAATACTAATAAAAAAATTCAGCTTCGAAAATATAAAGTGTTTTTTTATCATCAGCTTAATTCTTCAAGCTTATTTCAATTTGTTCAATATCAGATCGTTTTATGGGAAGTGAAATTGTCCGGTTTAGGCCATTGTAAGGGAGAGATCATTCCCTTTCGGAGATAGAGTCGCAATTTTTCAGTCAAGAAATCTATCTGCATCTAGTATAATCCAGTTGTACAGGTGAAAGCGCCTACTTTGAACGGCTTTTATCAAACAATGTAGAAAAAAGCAGGAAAGCGCATTTGCATGGCATAGGTTAGTAGCGGGAGCACAGCATGGGGTAGCATTATCGAAAGAAAAGCGACCCAGCAGGTAGTTTGTAATAATAAAAAATAAAATCTACATCGTATAATTAAAGCTAAATAGCTTGCACTTCGACCAGACAACATGTGAATTGCTTTATGCCTTTCAATGCCCTTCATCTGCCAATTGCTCGGCTCTGATTGGTATAGATCAAGACCAGGTGTTACTGAAAGGGTGTGGAGAGAAGTCTCACTTTCTTTCCTCTCTTAAGATAACGGGTAAATATTTTCACACCTCGAGTGTAAATACAAATGAAGTGTATAGGCAAATGAGGTTAGACATACATCTTTAGCCTTGAATAAACGATGCAGGGAATTTTCCGTCGGAGAAGTAAATAATATAAGTGAATAGGTAGAAACAATTAAGCGCCTAAACGGATGAGAAACAGCTGGCAGAGTAGGTGGTCGCATTGCCACCAGACAAATAGATGAATCAATTGACACGATGTAAAAAGCTTTTTGATTGGCTGAGAGCACAAAAGATATCGTGATGTCAAGATATTTATAGCCGCTGGTAGATAATGAATTTTGTAGCCAATAAGCCGTGAGTCGGCAAGACAAACAGCAAACAGTCTTTAGAATTTCTAATTTATATATTATTACCGCAGAACTGCCTCCAACACTTCAGAATTACCTCTGTCACACACAAGCAAAATGGCTTCAGGAAACCACGAGACAGAGCTGCCAAATCATGGATCTCCCGAGCTAAAAAAAGAAGAGGAGATTGCGAGCCACAACGATGTGGAGAAAACAGAAAATAAAGAGCCAGGTAAAACTAGTGACCCTAATGTGAAACCTCCGTACTCGTACGTTGCACTTATTGCGATGGCAATAAGTGAGTCTGCGGAGAAGCGGTTAACCTTGAACGGAATCTACCAGTACATCATATCAAAATTTCCTTTCTACGAAAAAAATAAGAAAGGCTGGCAGAATTCCATACGCCACAACCTTTCGCTAAACGAATGTTTCATCAAAGTTCCAAGAGAAGGTGGCGGAGAGCGAAAAGGGAATTACTGGACCTTAGATCCAGCGAGCGAAGACCAGTTTGAGAAAGGCAACTACAGAAGAAGAAAAAGGATGAAGCGGCCAAACAGAAATCTAACTCAAATGGCCGCAAACGGGATGCTTGCTCCTGATCCACGGTTTGCTGGTAGCTACATTGCACCCAAATGGAACTACAACACAATGCAGACTGCAACACAAGTGTGGCGGTCTGCTCAGCCCGGAGGACCTCTCACGTATCCCTGTAACCCCCAGACCTCAAGGGTGCCTCCGAGTTACGCGTCACCGTATGTCAATATGGGATCAGCAGTTGGAGTCCCGGTCAGTTCATACACGGGAACCCAGTATTCTACACAAATTCAAACTCCAGTCAACAATCAGTGTGGATACGGAGCAATGACAATGCCCAATGTGGCATGTAGGCGCCAGCCTGAACAAATACACCATTATCCATACTGGAGTCCTCCCAAGCCTGAACATTCGTTCGACCAAACTCGTTCCTAATACAGATATTGGACTCACAACGTAAAGATTAATTATCGCTGAAAAACATGTACTTCTTCAATCTTGTTCATACGAATCATATCGAGTTATATTTATACAAACTGTACAACAATTCCACACCATCAAACTGAATGGAGCTTACCCTGGAAATCTATTCTGTCAGCATTTCATAAAATAGAGATGTAAAATTCTGTCGAAGGACAGTAAAAATGGTAACTTGAATGTCTAAGTACTATTTACTTTACAAATTATATTAACACTTATCAATGCTTGCAATGATATCGGGAACTTCAGCAAGAGAACCCACTGAAAACTCATTCAGAGGGACAAAGCAATTATCATGCTATATTGCAAATGTACTAACTTGCTTCGTTTCTTTTGGACAAAGAAAAGTCAAAGTATAGAAATTGAATCAAAATTTGAGGGAACTTGAATTGTGAATACACTTAGTTAAACTTTTCCCTGGCGTTAAACGCAAACTGTTTAACAACACTTTGTTCTAGTGAAGTTTTGCAAACTGAATGTTGCAATATATGTTTTGTCTGTAAATGTCAATGTTTTGTAGACAACAAAGTTGTCACTGTTAGTTATGTTTTAATCGTTCAGTCCTCAAACACACATTGAGATCAATGTACACATACGAATGAAAAATTATAAATATGATTATGAGAGTGAATATTTTGCGAACTATAGCTATCAGTGTTTTCAGTATATAGTGTTCAAGACACTTGGCACCAACTAAATTATGTCATCTCCACATATAGATTTCCTTAAACACTTTCTTCATGGGGAATAAATGGTCAGATTCCTAACAAGGTTTTCTTGGGATTTGTGATACAACTATAGTAAATAATCGTTGTCTTTGCAAATGCGATTGGGAACTTTTGAGCAGTGACGGTTAAACAGAAACGAACCTAAATTTGGGTCATAGGGTCAACATTTATAAAGCGGAAGGTAGGAAAAAGTCAAAATATTCTAAGTTTTAGTTGAAAAATCTCTTCTTGGCCTAGTTCACAACTTCAAGGATCGGATATTGTTTGAAATTTTGGTTTTGTTGAAAGATGATGTTTTGCTGTTCCCTGTTGATTTTGTTGTACAAGCTGTCACAAACGCCGGATAAAGAACGCTGAAAGAGTTTATTATTTTTAGTTCCGTCAAACTTTGGTTGAGTCGTTCAACAGTTTTAATAGGTTTGGTTTTTGGACGCAAGAAATTGGACTCCAAAGACACGGTAAATTGATCCAGTTAAGGCAATGAAATAGATGAGGCTAGCGATTTATGTTTATTATGTTTTGGCAGTTGTTTTCGTTTCATATATAAACCATCCTTGATGTTGCGTTTGTCTGTTATGACATTAAATTAAACTTCTCCATAGCTCTTTGTTAACCAGTGTCAGAAAAAGTTGTAACGATTAATTTTGAGAAAGCTTGCATCTTGCATCTTTAGTAATCGAAATCTCTCTCTATTCAGAAGCCATTAAGTCAGTCTAAAATGTTCGCATAAAAAAATACTATCTTGTTCAAACCAAAACAGTTATACGATTCGTACACGTAAAAGGGTACAATTGGCATTCCGCTGCACGACGGATATTTTTCAGTAAGACGATAGATATTTCAAAATACTTAACGAAAAATTGTAAATATACTATATGTACAGCCGTCTTACTGACCCGAGGCGTTTCGTTTGAATGAAGACGCCACTTATTGTAAAAAAAAGTTGTATTGTACAGAGTTTTTATTTCTGACACGTGCTGTACAACTTGTATTTTTACGGTTGCGATGTTTTTGACGTGAAAACCCGAGATCTTTAGTAAATCTTTGATTTCAATTGACCAGAAATGTGTTTGTCAAAATAATTCACTTCGATTGATTACGGTGAAATCTTTGGTACATGGTGTGACGCATAATCAGATCGCGTGAGAATTTATAGCTATTGATCGGAAAGATATCTTCCGATTTTTAAAAGAAATTAGGAGTTAGAAGAATACCGTGGTTTGTTTCACGAAACCTTGCCATTGATCGATTCTAGCCATGTTTAACATCTGCTTGTACCCAATAGCAGATTTTCGTTTCTATTGTTCGTAGCGTTAAACTTCTAAAAGACTAAAAAATGCAATAAATTTGATCATTGATTCACACAAATTACAAGAAAAGTGCAATATTGAAATCAGAGATGCCATGAAATTTTATTGTATTTCACATATCTCTTGATTTTGCTGCCGGCATTGGTTGAACGTACACAAATGTGATTAATATTAAAGACTATTGAGGAATACATGTTGTTAGGAAATAAATGTTTTTGTTTCTTTCGCTTGTATCGTGTTAAAGCTTTGTTTGCTTTAATAATATTCTCAAAAAGCTTCATAACCTGTATGAAGGATATTTACAGATGAGAAATTGATGACTAAGGGGGTCCTTCGATTTCGCGGGGGTCGAAAAATATTTTTGTCTATGCCATGAAAAAGTTACGCTGTAATGTTAAACTCAGGGCTGCAATTGCTAATATGTTGGTTTTAACTGCGAAAAACGTCTAAGAGGATTAGACAATTTTTGTTGGTTTTCAATTTAGTTTTAATTTGGTAACTTCATTCAGCAGAAAAACGAAAGAGGACAGGATGGATACATTTTCAAATCATAAATGGGTTCCTTTTCAACTTCAAGACATGATTTTACACCAACACTAAATCGTTTCTATTAAAACTCTTTATAATTCAATGTCGCTAGTTTGTAAATTTGAATAAATGAATGAGCGAGTGTTATTAAGAGATAATTTTTAGCGGTCAATAACGACAGTCAAAGTAAAACTGATGCTACCAGAATGTGTTCTCAAGTGGGGAGTTTTCGCGTTTGCTCATCCTAAAACCAAAATGTATTGTGTCTATCAGTATAAAATGTTTACGCGGAGCGGCGACTATTTCAAACGAATATTTAGACCACCCGACCAACCGTCAGTATGGCTTATACCGCAGGTGAATTTTGATCATCAATCGTATAGTAAACTGTTTGCAAGAGTTTCCTTGTCTGATCGTAATTTGCGCACCTTATCACGCATTTCTAAAAGCGTACGATATATCGACCTTCAGGCAAAAACTACCAACAATTGAAATCTTTGAAAGCTTTGCCCGTCTCTTCAATTTGTGGTAGATGGCACCCTGCTTAGAATATTTTTCTTTCGTCCGTATCCGGACAACAAAGGCTTAGAATCGTTCTTATGAAAACCAAAAAACTCTCTATGACATCTTCATTCTAAAAAAAAAAAAAAACTAAACAAAACAAAGACAGTTTTAGCATTTCACAAAACCCGAGAACACTAACAAGAAAATGTCATAAGAAAAACTTGAATTTGACGACAGACAAATGAGTCAAGGAAATTTCAACATCAATTTATTGATTTGCTTGGGGAGAATTATTCTAGCCAATGCAGCTGGTGGTGTTTCAAGTCCGACACAAGAGAAGGAATTGAGAAATTCTCCACGTGACTTTAATCCTTTCTCTTTAAAACAAATCAGTTTTTGGCCAAATTTAAAAAGTGAATTTTTTGTTCAAGCTAAAATATATTCATGCTCTACATTTTCTATCTTGAAAAAAATGTTTCCATTTAGAATAAAATTGTTTTACAATTGTTAAGTAATATATCTAAATAAAGCCAAATTAGTGTAAAATCTCCCGATTTGCAATACAGAAGGATTTTCAGTCATTCGCGTTCACAAAGTACAAGTAATACGTATTACGAACGATTTTTCAAAAGTCTTAATTTAACTTATTTGATTACTATCTCCTTTTTTCATGACATTTAATTTCGCAGCATTTGCGGTTTGATTTAAACGATTATTTTCCTATCACATTACTCAAAACAACTGCTTCGCACAACACAAGCGTGACAGCTAATCTCGTGGTGTGCTCCTTAACTAAACTAAACTCTGATACGACTAAAATGCATTCTTACCCTCACTAAACAACAAACCAAAAAGTCGCGTTTGTTGTAAACAGTTTGATTGTAACTTTAACGTGTGGTATTTTTTTAGAACAAGATTGATCCTATTGCACCAACCAGTTTCAGTTTTACACCTCAACTTTGCTTTCGTTTGAAAACAGTGTTGGACTTGATTTCCTTAAAATGTAAATCATGTTGTAAATGAACAATTCTGACACTTTTTAACAGTATAAGTGTAACTACTGAGAGATAATCGCAAATCCGTGCAAGTTATACAATCGCATGTGGACACGTATTGCTTGGCTGAATGAAGCCACTTCACAATCGCTGTACATAGAATCAATGAAGATCTGTTCACAAATTGAGTTTTAGCAACTTGCTCAGAGTCGTGAAACGTTCAAGAGATACAACTGACTAGTAATTTGTCACGATGATAGAAATAATTTACATAAAACTGTGTCTTTTCCTAAGTTAGCACAGGTAATTTTTGTTAACTAAATTTACACTTAAGTAACAAACCCTAAAATAATCGAAGGTGTTCAGTGGCTGATGTCAAAACATGAAGAAAATAAAATATACATTGGAACTAAATAAATGGTCTTCACTTCCTTGTGATGTCTATGGTAGTAAAACGCTAAGTACACCACTGTACCAAGCATCTCCCACAAGCTCAAAATAACACTTATAAAACATGAAAGTGTGGCTGCAATTCTTGCTCGAAATGCTCTCTCAGTGGTCAAAGCCATTTAAAAATTGAAAGACGGTTAGTGATGTCTTTTGAAACTTCAACAGGTCAAAACATGAAGTGACTGGTTGCATCTGCCCGCTGTATTCTGGTCATGATTCTAATATGTTCAGTTGATAGTGTTATGATATGTCCGATAAAACCAGATAGAAATACAGTTTTCTAGAGCGAAGGTCACCTTGCAAAATATAACTTGTCCAACACTTTGACAACCGTTTTTATTCCATAAAAGGTTAGGAATGCAATTTAACAATAACTCTACTGTCTTACAAAAGTTAAAAATACAATGTGCAGTGTACAAGAAACAAAAAGGTAATCATAAATTTGCATTTGGTATGACCTTTTCGTTTTATGTGTATGATTGAAAGTGGGGTGAAAAAATGCAGTAAACTTTAATTTTTCATGTTTACCTAAATCTCTTCACAGCAAACTACGAGCACAAAAAGTAACAAACTCCAGACAGAGTATATTTTTTATTACATGCATTCAAAGTTTGCAACATGATTACTATAAATACTGACGGGACAGAGCAAAATAAAATTCCTAGCATTTGGTGATAAAGGAAATCTTATTTTCGTGAATTTATCGTAACAAGGACTTCTTTTTGAAATGGATTTCATAGAAGATATTTGACTGTAAATAGTAATAAGATATTTCCCTGTAAAATGCGATTTTAGAAATTAAATAATAATTATAAATCAAAACCGTGAATAAAAGAAGCATTTGGTAAACTTATTTTTCAATAATTAAAGAGGGAAAATACATATCAACGATTTTTAGTTTTAGACCGACGTTTAGCATGGAGGCATTTATTAAAGATAGTTCTAGGTAGATAGAATTAATACAGCTCTAGGTTTAATTAGCAAACAAAGTAATCCTTTTTCTTCTTTGACTCGATGTCGAATTATTTTAGTTTTTTGAATGTAAATTGAAGAGAGCCGCAACCAAAAAGATCCGCCAAGGCTCCGAATTGACTATAAGGTTCCACATTTCCTGTACTAAACTGGATGACCTTTCAAAGGGTGTAGTGAAATCGCTATTATACTAGTGTCAGTTCAATGTATGGTAAAAGGAAACTTTACGATCCTAATAAATTTAAAAATCTTTAAAAAAAGTATATATTTCACTCGAAAAACATGATTTTCCTTTAGTCTTTGTTGTTTATAAAAATCAAAAGAAAACATTTTAGCGAAACAAAGGGATAATTCAGATGCACAGCTGATATCTGGTCATATTCTAAAAAATTAGAAAAAAAACTCATCGCTTCAGGGCATTCTTTGCCTTAAAGCACGAGATGCCTAATGTATTCTATATTTACTATAGAGATTTATTGATATCTCGACAGTGCAGTATTTACTCGAGTAGAATTGATGATTGGCAAACCTTCGCAAGCACTCGGAGGGACTATATACCAATATTTTTTCTGCCTTGTTTTTCCATCTTATAAATAACCGACGATGAAATGTCTTTCTAAAGGCTAGCTGTCTACATTAATAGGACGGTGCAAGCAATACATTAGAATAGGGTTGTTTTAATTAAAAACTAAAAACATTCCATGACAAATATATGTTAGCAGTTTCAGTTATGTATTCAAAGGACCTTGAACAGTTAGTGTTTCAAAAACAGTTTTCATAAATTACGTTTATCCTTTTGAAATTTGTCTATTTGCAATTCAACTACTATCTTCCATCGTATACTTCGCTCAACCTGCGAAGTCAATCCTTCTAGTGAGCACAGAGAATTTTTACATCTATAACATACCTATTGTGCAGTACAAAAAACTCAAGTTTGCAAAATATTTTGGTTATTCTAGATAAGTTATAGTTTTTAAACCGAGGCGCAACTGAGAGAATCATCAGTTTAAACTTGTTAATCAAAGCCTGCAATTTATAACATGTGATCATTTTTATTTTGAATGCAAATGGGAAATTAAACATTAGCTAAAAACAACTAAGGGAGTTTCAACTTCAAAATAACTCTTATAACTGAACAATTTTAAAATCTAAAAAAAAAAACTGTTTTAGGTAAAGGCTGGTAACGATCTTGTGGTGGACGCAATATATTCGTTTGCGCAATATATACAAGCCAAATTAATTTTGAAAATCGCTAAGATGATAATCAGTTGTCCATGAAATGAGTGAAAATCTGATAAAGAAATTAAAGTCAGGAGTCATCTGCGAATCATAGGTGAATTAGTTCGGAAAACATCTTCTACGGTCTAGGTCATCTGTGTTATAATAAGTTATAATAACTTCAAGACAACTTTGAGTAACAAAAAACATTTCGGCTTAGAGGAACAAAAGTTTAGCCAATCACTGGGTCTCATTTTATATCTTCTCAGAATTGTTGAACAACATCAAAATCGTAATGTTGTATAACTAATTAAACAATTAATCTCTACATATGAATTAGTTGAATAATGATAAATTTTTGCAGTAAAACTCTAATTTATGCTAAAAATTATTATTAATAATTTCAAACATAGCAACAATAACACATGATTTGAGAAAAAGTCAAAGCCTTTTCAAAAATGTTAACGGATTAGAATCTTGATCTTATAGTTAGCTCTCAAACAAGATGCTTATACATTGATCATTATGGAAAGATCTGTGTATTGCACTCAGCCGGTACTCGTGTCTGGCAGATTGCTATTCTATTTCAGTGGAAAGATTAACTCAGTTTTCCGTTTGGACTTAGAGCCCACATGTTACATTTCTTGTACACTTGTTGTGACTAAGTTAGTCAATATGAGTTCTGCTATTAATAGAATATTAAACATATTTGAATGCTTCAAGTCTTTAAAACTATTGCCCTGTTTAAGTCAACTTAAGTCGAAGTTGCTCCTTATGGTTTTTTCAGTAATGGATGCACCAGTTCAAAGTCCTTCTTTATACTACAAAGCCGAATTAAGAGAGTTGCTATAGCTTGCGAAAATGTGCCAAATTCAAAATGATTTATTTCCGCCACATGGACAAAGAACCCTATGGTTTGAGAACAAATAGTGAAGTTGGTGTTCCATTCATCAACTGCATTTTTATGTAAAGAACTGGAAATTAATTTGTCATCTTGTCACATCAGAACGTTAAAAGTTTTGCTTTGCGCTTATTGTAGACGGAGCGTGCAGGTGCTTTGAGTTTTCCCAAAATTGGTTACAACGAAATTTCCCCCCTTATCCGTTCGCTTTGATTGACAATGGAGCCTTTACTCTAAAGTCACAGGATAACTTGACTCTTAAATATTTATTCGAGGGAGAGGGCGGGTAAAATAATTGTGAGTATCGTTTTGCTCGACTGCATACTTAGAGTGTTAACATCTCTCGGGAATGTTTAATGTTGGCGTAAACTTTTCCAACTTCGTTTTATGTCTAACTCTGGGTAACTAACATTAAGGTAATTGTACATGATTCGCTTTCTTATAGAGCAAAACGTTTTGTTCAGGAATGGCCCGTGCATCTTGTGCAAAACGTGGCATTGTTTTTTGCATTGTTTTTTACAATGTATGTTAGTATTGTCATGTAATGTGCATACAATAGGACAGCGATGGGTAACGTGTAAAGAATTAGAGACATTCAAAAGTGATAAACGATTTAGCTGGCTCTTCAACAGCACAGAAGCATTTTAGATATAAAGACCCCCAGTAAGATTTGTGGTAGAAAGCATTCCAGCTTGCAACCAACACTTCTGGCTACGGTAAGTGAACGCATAGGCACCAGTAGTTTACAGTGAGTCAGTTATCTATCATATAACGTTCTTTATTGCATTGTTGAAATGTCAGACTAAATCCATATTCTTTTGACCTGTGGGAGAAATTGAGAGAAAAGTCTAGAATATTTCTTTAGGCAAATTTCAGATCTTGGGTATTATCATAAATTCATAAAATGAAACATGAAATTCGGTTTTAAGATCTACTCATCACGAAACACTTACTCTTTGGGTAATTTTAACATAAAAAAACAAAAGTTTCTTAGTCAAAGACAGTTGTGAAAACACTTTTTTTGAGATAATCGCATCGTCTTTTTTTTATTAAAACTAATTTTAAATAGTTTGATAAAGCTTTTGCTTAAGTTCACAACAAAAAAGGTTTGAACGTAATTAAGAGTTGCAATTAATAAAAAATACTGTTTATTTTCCGTTATACTGTGAATGATAACATGTTCCTTATCGCTCTGGACAGCTTCTTATTTGCTATGGCTAGGTAAAGCTTATGCAATTGCCTCAAGAGTTTGACTTATATCAGAGTTTAATAGTTAACAAGAGGCGGTAGATAGCAGCACTAACTGACACCGTCATTCTTGCACAACACAGGTGTAAAATGCCTCGAGTCTTTTTAGCTTTTACTACAACCAATGTCTGTCACCGTCATTGGATTTTGAAATTTTTATTCAATAACATGAAAAAGTTAAGACGATACAACAATAGTGCTGTTTATTGTAAAATAGTCCTTTTGACAGAAAGTTCTCATTCATATTATTTTCACTTATCTTAGCTTTCTGCACATTTCTGCTATAAGCCGCTTGAAAACTTGATAACAAAGTGCGATTAGTAAAGTACGATTAATAAAACTTATAAATCTTTGATATCTTTACATTCTATTAAAAGACACAGTGCAAGCTCTAAACATTACATACAACGACATATTATAAAAGCTTTGGAAGTATTGTCGAGTTTTCCGTTTGTTATGCGTGATGATTATACTAACAAGTTTAGTAAGACATATCGATGATGCTGTATTAAAATCTAACTCAAAGCATGCAAATTTTGCTATAGCAGCAATGAATCGTAAAAAATGTTTTATTTGTGTTGGTTGCTGAGTTATTTTTGTACACCAAATTGTTTCTTTATGATATGTTGGACGAATAAAACAAAAGCCATGTGAGAAAAAGAATTAAGCATCAGTATTTCCAAAACGAGGTCAGAGTTACTTTACAAGTATAACGGAATAAAAATGGAACAAAAACAATTTCTGAACGTCGTAGTTTGGCAAGCAGTTTCTCCTCTCTAACAAGTAAACAACAAATACACAGAGAAAAGTGAACCTCAAAATGATAACTAGGTATAAGAAAAGGTTACAATAAAACAGAACTTGTTATTTCCGCATACTGTAGAACTTCGCGTAGGCAATCTGTCTTTGATGATGCTAAGAAGTTTTTCTAGGAAATCGAAATAACTTCCGCCTCATTATTTCATGCATATTTCGCGTAGACTTATTGTGCTGTTTAAGGAAAATTTTCACAGATCAATCAATCTATCTATGTTTTGAAATCACTCAGTTCATAGCGCTGCTTTCCTTAAAATGAAACATCAAAATAACCGTGTTCCCTCAGTGTATATTCACGATCTCAACTGGTATGAACTATTTCGCACATTAAGTAAACACAAACGCGTGGCAAGCTGGATTTTCATTTCCAAATTTTCATAAGCAACCATGCTAAATAAGATTTTAAACATTTTAACACTATTCATTTTTTAAGAGGTGTTCTATCCTATTTTAACTTTAGCAGTTTTAATCAACAATATGTTGACTTTGGAACATTGCAACCAATCAAGATTGTTTTGTTGCGGTACATCGAAGTAATACAGTTTATTTACTGCCAAGCGGCTGTTATCAAAGTAATCAGTCTTTTTTTGTTATATTAGTTTAAAGATTAAATATATTGAATTAATAATGTAAGATCTAGTGGATATTGCTGATTAAATAAGAAAAATGCAATCATCGAAGGAAGGTTTTAACCGTTTAATCAGTTGTGCAAAGTGAACTATGGTACCGTAGAGTATTTTTAATCTTAGTGCGAGCTCCTCACAGCAGGAACTAAGAATACAGTTTTTAACCTCAGTTGATCAAGATTTGATTAAATCAAAACTGACTACATTATACTTGAAACGGTCGGTGGATACTTGTTCAGTGTACACTCTTTTTAATTACTTTGGGCCGGACCAGATGCTCAATACAGATGTATTCATTTAGTTATGCTCCGATGCTAGTTAAACTCAAGTGCAACTGAAGCTAATGTAGTAGAGCAGTATCTTAGCACAAAGTAGTTTGACATCAATAACAGAATGCTTGTTTTAAATAACACTCCATTCATTCTCAGTTTCCCAGACGTAAACTGATTTAGCGGCTAGATATAACAGTTTACTGTCTGCTCATGTTAGAAGATTTTTGTCTTTCTTCACACCGTTATATAAAAAATATAGCCGAAGTGTAATCGTGTGATAAGCGTGTTCATGTAAAGTGGTCAATGTTGTTATTTAATGGACAAACATCTTCGACAAACCGCTATAAACACCGCTTTCTTTGGTTTAACCTAAAGAAAAGATTATTAGTTATAAATTGGATATAAACATGACAACTCATTTCAGCAATTGAAAAACATCAAGTGCTACTGTACTTCTACACATTTTAAAGAACAATGTAGCGGTTGACAAAAAAAAAAGAGTTTGAACTTGCAATGTTGACTAAAAAGTTTCAAGTTTGTTCTACGTTCTTTGACTTTGTAGAGACGACATTTTAAAACTAAACTATAAAAAGCACTTTATGTTATTGGCTGAGCTTACTGTTGCAAGCGAAAAGATAAGTGTTTCAAAGCGAAAGACCATTAAAACAAATAGTACAATACTTTGTAGTTGTATAGTTTCGAGCTGAAGGTTAATACACAAGAAGAAGCTTTTTTATTATGGCCGTAGTCTCAACCTTGCGTTTCGCTCAGCAAGTATACTAATCTACCCGTGCAAACTCTACTTTTCCAATGAAATAGGTGTTAACAATATCATTGGTTCTATGTGAGTGAGTTGAAAGCCACTAGCACTGAGCATTCAAAAAATCACTAAAGATTCCATGTGTATGTAGGACAAATGAAATCTTCTTCTAAAGATTTCTTGCTTTGAACTTAATTCTGCAATCTGCGTTGTTCACTTTTGTTACTCAAACACTTTATGGTTTTATCAACTCAGCGAGTAACTAAAGACTTTATTACCTGAAATAAAGCAAGCTGCGTAATATAAAATGATTCACTCTACTATTGCACTTGATTTTTTGTTTTGTGATTCATTGACGATCGAAAGAAACTCTAACGACAGACAAACCTTATCATGGTTTCACTCTTCTTACAACCTCCAACTTTTAGCCATTGGCACTTGATGTTGTTCTACGGCACTCACGCGCGCAGCCATCTTCTCATTTTTAGTTTCATCATCTTAATTTTTTAGCCTATCTTTACTTCTCTACTTTTCAAATCTTGGAATCCCGCCTGGCACACAAAATACAACAGATCTATGTTTTTAAACAGATAACTACAGGATATTGAGCTATTCAAAATTTAAGCGTGCTTTAAAACTTCTCAAAAATATACTGCTCCAATTAAGACACTAAGATCGAAGATTTAGAAGTATACGACACTATCTCATTTCCTTGCACCACATGGAGGAACAAGATAACAGGTCACAAAAAGTCTCAGTTGTAGACTATAACTAACAGCAAGAGAGAACAAGATGCGCTTACACCTTTTATTTGTTTTATCTAATAATAAAAAAAGTTCGTACATTGAAGTTGGGATATTGCAAGGTGCAAGCAAGTCATGCACAGAACCTGTATAAACGCTACGGAGTGAAGAACCTGTTGCACTTATATAACTGAGTTATAGATCAATTTGCTTCTAAAGTAGTTGTTTAAAACAATTTCTTTACAAACGTTTCATTTCATTATCAATAAAAAGGGTTGAAAAAAAAACACAACACATCGCAGTCAAAATATTGCCAAAATATAATATTTTTTACGCTGATACGTTAACATTTTGCCTTTGATCAGAAATTAGAAAGCTTTGAATTGAATAACAGACTAGGTACTAGAATTTTTATTATATATATGTCTAGCTAGGTACAAAGGCAGACAGCACACCTCCACAAGAATCATGTCCCTGCTGAGTGTTCTTGAACTGATATTAGTGTTAGCGGTTACGGGGTTGGAAACGAACAGGTCACGGATCTATTGTTGTATCTTCATGTGTGATCAGTGGCTTAAAAATTTTATATTCGTTCGTACAAGTTTACTATAAAGTCAAGCAAAAAACATAGTAATAGACTTGCAACGCTAACAAAATGTATAACAACCTTGTCAGAGCTTCTAATACCGTTGAAATGGTTTTAAATATATTGGCAATAGTTACTTTACGGGCGCTGGATTATATAGGGCATGCACTGGGCTTCCATTGCAAACAAAATGGAAACAAAGCAATTTTCATTATTTAAAGAATACAAAAACCGCGTTTTAGGAGGATTGGTTTATGAGCAGCACAAAGAACATTTCACTAACGTTACAAATCCTCATATTTATAGTTTTCAGTTGTTAGGAGGTTAAGACGATCCTGTGGATTAAATCTAACCGAAAAATCTTTTCAATTAAAACTTACTTCAGATAGAACTCAGGAAACAGAGTGATTCTCTCGTAGGAAACTGTTTGCTGTGTGGAAATATATATATTTTAGTGACGTTTATATTCCAGAGGAAAACAAAAATTTGGTAAGAATAAAAATCAACTATTATTCTTCAGTTGCGTTTGTGGAAAAACGAGAACATACATAAGAAACGTTTTATGAAGTTCTGGAAACAAAATACAATATCTTACAGATCTTTTTGCAGTGAAAGAGCAGTTTTGTACAATAAAAAAACAGTTTACAAAATTTCTTGGCTGATTTCATGACGAACAAGTTTAAAGCTTTGATATTACTAATAATTGTTCTAGAACACGTAGTCAAGTTGAGATTGCAAAGTGATAGAGGAAAATCCCCATCATTTCATGAAGAGTAAGTTTTAAGCCTGCATAATGCTACTAATTGTACTAGAACATGTAGTCAAGTTGAGATTGCAAAGCCATCGAAGAAAATCCTCATCATTTCATGAAGATCGTTGTATCAAAAAAAATTGTTATCTACTGAAGTAAATGTAGTTTTAGTAACAAAGAAAGAACTTTTTGACAAATGTTATAAGATTAATAGATATTTTTGTTCTTTTTTCAGTTATAGAGATCTGAGAGATTGAACGGAATCAAGTATAAGTTTGAAAAAATATCAACATTAAAGAGTATTGATTTGCAAAAAAGTATTAAGGCATTCTTACTTCAAAAAAAAAGTAGAATATATTGAAAATGAAATACTTTAATTTGCACTGTGTAGTGGTTTAAAAATTTTCTAACAAAAATAATTGTTGGTTTCCTTCGAAATCTTATACCGCTATCTTGTTTCTGCTTCACTTGTAACTGTACACTTTAAACTTTTGTTCTATTGCTGTACCTCAACACACTCCAAACAAGCGAACCTGCTTGGTATCGGGTGTTTGAGACAAACAGTTCTTATCTTTTTAACTGAAAATGTCGCACATCAAAACCGTGTATAAATCAAAACCCTTGCGTTTTGAACTTAAAAAATCCAGACAACCTTTTTATATAAATATATATACCGCTGTAAATGAAAAGTCCTTGAAAAGAAATAAGTTTCATCTAGGTGTGGAATGTTCTGATTGATATTGAAGCCGTATAGTTGCTTTGATCTTAAAATGGTAATTTATGGTCAAAGCTTTTTAAACAAATATTTTTTTGTTAACTTTTTAAATTGAGGAATCATATCAATATAATTTCAAAGCATTGCAAGTTAGACCTTTCCGGTAAACGTTTTTTTTTCAAATCATACATGTACACGTTGTGTTTTTAAAGTTACTTTCTAACTTATTTGATTGAGACACAAAATCGCATAGTCTTCAATAGTCATGTCAAGAAAATTAATACGTGAAAGTAGAGTTTTTACTGTTTCAAACTTAATACATTTCTTTTCCGTTTAAGCAGCAAAGATTATGCTTTTCCTACCACCAACAGCTGCAGAAATGTCTATACTATCGTCATCGAAATTCTGATTCCAGCGCCATATTAAAGTAATGAGATGAAATGTTGTACAATATTCAAAAACTCAGTTTTCTGTATGTTAATTTAAAGCACAGCAACTGGAAATGTTAAGATTTTAATCAAATATTGAATCAAGCAAAGTAACTAAAAATTTGTAGCCTTCAAGTGAATTATATACCAAACAAGATGTGGAAGTTGTCATCGCATCGCAACAATATAATTCTAGAATCTCAAATTGACTATCAATAAAAAAAATTCTTAAAAATATTGCGTTCAAGCTCCACGAATAATGGCAAATAGTTGATCAAGTAAACGTTTCATTCTACTTTATTGCGCAACTCTATAATTTGACTAAAAACAGACTTGATATATTTTCAATAGCAGTTTAAACCCATAAAGAGATTTCTTCATCAACAGAAGAAGTCGTTAGTTTGAATGCGTAAAAAAAAAATTTTGCAATTCCACGCCGTCGTCATAAAAACGGGTTCTTAGAAAAGACGGAAAACCTTTTATCCTATTCCTGTTCAAGTCATGGCTAAAGTATTCTCTCATCTAAGCCAATGACAAAAATCCAACTAAAATCTAACGTAGTTTAGCAAAACACCTGAAAAAACCTTTTTCTATAACATAACAACTTTTAGAGTTTTTTTTTAATGAATATTCAGTCTGAATTTCTTTGATAATGATGTTGCAGTTCTATGATGAACACTAAGATGACCTAAGATGTGTTTGTACTACAAGTACAACCTCTTGTGGCATTTAAAATCATCAAGATTTGTGGTAATTATACGCGGTACATTGACAAAGATAAACATCCTATATTCTCCTCTGGGAGTAGATAGTTTTTGTAGAGTGTTTGGAATTATTCGAGTTATGATAACACAAACTCTGCAAGTTTGTAAACTGAGAAGAGAGCTATAAACCGTATTAAGAAAAGACAACAAGCAGTGCCGTTTGTATTTCAATTTTTTTCTCTCACAGTACTGACAACACTACATTTCATAAAAACTAAAAATACAAATCTGCAACATAATATTTTTATGAAGGGCTTCTCTGTGTTCAGGGCACCATGGTAGATAATTGACACCAAAGTTTAGCAGGTCGGCAAACTGAACGGAGCATCTCTACCTGGCACAGCACCCTGTTAATGTTTTCAAAACAAGTGTCACTTTGAATAACCCTCAGAATCAACAACTCAACGAATAGTTGAGTAAATAGAAGAAAAAATATCACTTTGAGAGTAAAACCTTACTTAAAATATATTATTAGAACGAAAACTTGTCTTGGATGAGAATTTAGCAATTGAAGATATCGCCCTACTAGTACTAGTACTAGAACGCAGTTTTCAAGAAGTCGTTTGAATTGAAAAATGACTACAAAAATATCAAAAACCATGAAACTTTGACAATTCGTTGGAGATTGAAAACAACGTTTGGATTATACTCAAAAAGCTTTTAATGTTTGATAAGATTACAAGTGTATTCATTTTTAAACGAAATTTTTGATGAAAAACGGTGAATCAGTCGCGCAATAACGAAAAGTTCATTTATAAAACTTGGCAGAGTACGAATAAGCAATTTTACTATTGGTACACAACTTACATCCAAAACGTTTTTTATTCGGTTGATTAATGCTTTCGGAAAATTCTAACAACGCAGGTCATTATGATTTGCAATTCGGCTGCGGTGCAGTGAATTAACAATTTCTACGTTGTGAGCGAAATGGTAAATTTCTGACTCCCGGCCTCACAGTTACTGGGAGGCTGAAGTCGGCGGCTCGGTTTCACAAGAGTGGGAAAACACCATATGGGCTCCTCTGTTCCAAAGGAGTTTGATTGAGCTTGCCAACGCTCTCTACGCTTTTTATGCAAATTACCAAAGAACCATATGTTAAGCTTCTATCATTAGATAATTTATATGCCCGACAGTCAGCTCAACTAATAAAAGAAACATTCTCTCCTTTCAATTGTTTTATCATTTTGCTCAACGGGGAGCCAAAATTCAGTAATTAAAAGACAGCAAGAAATATTGACCAAGTCGAATTACTATCGCAACTGACTGCCGCAATACACCTTCAAAAACGTTTGACGTTTCTAGCATCAATTTAAATCTCACAAGAACAATTTCGTGTATTAAAACTTCTATCTCAAAGTTATTCAAATTTGCTTTCAAAAACAGCCGCCGTTGAATATTGTAAGAGCGGAAAACAACTCATTCCAATAGGTAAACTGAACACAGAAAAATTGTCAACTTTCTGAAAAATAATATTTGATAGTCTAAGTAAAAAACGTATCACTGCTAGTAAATTTTCCATTTTATAAGCCAAGGGCAATTGAATTTTTAGATAAGGTCTTCGGTAAAGGACCCACGCAGGGCGGCAAACTTTGAAGATGCCGAAATTATTCACTCACATTTTTCCCGCGTTCTTTTTATGCATCGATTTTTAGGAATTATTTAAAGAATATTTTTTAGTATTTTTGGCCAAGCACAAAATAAAGACGGTATTACGTCAAAAAAACAAAATTCATATTTTTTAAAGTCAGAAACAAACAAACAAACAGACAGACAGAGGAGCGATCATGATAATAATAAGCATATTTTGATCAAATCATTAATTCAAACATGAGAACAAACAATGTTGTTTACAAAGGCTGCAACATATCCGCTATCAAAATACTCGCAATCCGTTTAAAACATACAATATGGTTTCTTAAGCACGAAACTGAAACTAACGCATAATTTTTATCTTTTAGTGATGCTCCAAAAATTTTTTGGAGGTAATTTTGTGATCCCAAACACATATTTTAAAAACCCTGATTAATATATAGAGTCAGCGAGCCAAGCTTTGCTTGCGGCAAACATCGCACAGCAGGAAACAAGCGGCAAGTATTTTAAAACGTAAAATTCCATCTATCAAAACAAAAGCTAAATAGCCCAGATGCCTAACCAATTCTTTGTACAAATATTCAGATTACATATATGACAGTGGAAAAAATAAGATGTCTCAAGTTCTATCATATATTTCCATTTGTAAGTTGTTTTAAAGTAAGAAAACCATTACCCTAAAAATGGGAGAAAATAAAAATACCAATAAAACAAAAGCACCTTTGAAAAAATAGTGTAGGTAGGAAAACCTAAATGATGAAAAATAGATTTAAGAAAGGTAAAAGTACGAAAAACCGTAAAAAAAAAAAAAAAAATTCCAAACTTTTCCCAAGATTGTATATAAGAATACCTTAAAAGTAAAACTTATGTTTATAAATAGGTTGGCAGTAAAGGAACACCTTAATATGAGAATCATGTTTAGGAAAAGGTAGGATGTATAAGAATACCTTAATACTGAGAAAAATGTTTAGTAGTAAGTGGAACCTATAAAAATAAAAAGTATCATGTTTAGGACGAAATGGGAATGATAGGAATACCTTAATACTAAAAATCATGTTTAAAAGAAGATTGGATGTATAGGAATACCTTAATACTAAAAATCATGTTTAAAAGAAGATCGGATGTATAGGAATACCTTAATACTAAA
>JANCMA020000010.1:119678-148484 GCA_024336925.2 Zoanthus solanderi
TCCCAGCCCTCTGATCCCTGATCCCAAGCCATTTTTTATCGTTGATCCCTGATCCCATATACCTCGTTACGACCCTGTTTATCAGGATTCCGTATTTCTAGACCTAGATTCCAGATTCCAAAGAGTAGGATTCTGGATTCTACAAAAATGTTTTTTCTGGATTTCAGATTTCATATGCAAATGTTTTCTGGGTTCTAGCCATCGAAATATTCTAGCTATCAATCTGTATTACGCTGAGCGACAACATCTTTGGGAAGTCACTGTTTCAGCAATCGATGTGTACGCTGCGGTCTTCACTCGTACAGTGAAGCTGAACTGCGTTTTGAGAGTGAACGCAAACAACCTCGTTCCCAGGGCTTTCCCTATGTTGTGGGTGCGGTTGGGAAAAAGCATAAGGAAAGCCCTGGGAACGAGGTTGAACATTGGTTGAACAAAGACCACTGAAGTGCTGGGCTGCCTGTGGTTTCTTTGTATTGGGTTACTAAGCTGACCGTTCTTTTGTGAGCTTCATTGAGGTTAGATAATACTTGCAGTTTTAAGGCATGAATTTCTAATTATTTTTGGTGATTCATGCATTTGAAATTATAATGACAATTCTAACACTTTTTACAATATTTATTATAGAAACTCGATTCTTTGTCACTCGACCAAATGTCATTGCGGCCATCATTGGAGGAGATCGTCACTCGACTGTCAGACAAAGTACGTTTTATATTTCAGACATTTTATAATTGTAGGCACAATTCACAAGCCTTGCGTGTTTATTGTTTTTATGTTATCTCGTTTGGGAACTATAGCAAATTTTTTAGCTACTCAGGGTTGCCAAGGTACTTGAAAATCCTGAAATGTCTTGGAATTGGAGGAATGCAGGCCCTGCACAGGCTGCCCCAGCTGGAAATTAGTCATATTAAAAATTTCCTATACAAAGTCTTACAAAATTTAGTCAAAACTTCACTAAGAAAAAAATTTAAAATAAAGCTCACCTGCCTTGAGTTCGCCTTGTGTTTGTCTCTTGTGTGTATTTTGGGCAAAATTGGAGGTGTTTTAAAGGGATTTTTTGTGATTGCTCTTCCACTCTATTAAAAGAAGTAAAGACTGCAAACCTTGATTTGAAAACTTCCCCACGCTATACACCATAATGCCCATAATACAAACAAAATCAATTTAAAAGTCTGTATGCATATCCATGAATAAATGCCTTATAAACCTATTGCCATCTCACATCAATCGGTTCACAAAAACCTGCTCAAAAGGATGATTTTTCCTCAAGTATTCATGCACTTCTATCTTCAAGCGAGCTGCAAAGTTTGTTGATGTGACACAGGTCAACCATTGTTTAATAAATTAGTGACCGCGCCACAACAAAATCAAAACCCGCAAGGGTACCTAGGTGAACAATTTTGCGAGCAGACTATGATCCCAAATCAGTGATCACTGCAACTCCAGCTGTGCCATTCAAATTTAAATTTAATCTTCGATCTCCAATTGGACGAAAAAACAATACCGACTTTGAAAAATTTTTCTTAGGGATCCTAGTCTGCTTGCAAAATTGTTCACCTAAGTACTCTGGCGGGTTTTGATTTTGTTGCAGTGCAGTCACTAATTTACAATCTTATATACTGTAAACAATTGTATTTCATAATATCCTTTTTGGGTAGCAATTGAGTTTTGAAGATAGCACTTATCAATTGCACTATTTCTTTCTAAAATTTTTACTATTTTTATTTGTTATACACACATGTGCAATGTGTAATTATATGAATTTTAGCATACTAAGTTATACTTAGTTATAAAATTAATACTATAAAGGCAAAAGATACAAAACGAGTTACTGAGTTTTTTTCATGGCGTTTTGGTGTCTTCATGACGCCATTGTCAAGTGAAATGATTATGCAAGTGGATAACTTACAAAACCAATCTGAATTAACATAAATGAAAATATAACAATAGCTATTGTTAGTAAAGTTATTATGTGAAGAGCTTAGCCTTGATGGAATCTGATTGTACATTGAGAGAGGGTGTCTTTTTTCTGATTAACAACATTTCATAAATCAGACACTCAAACTTGCTGTTTCCTTTTTTTTTTTTTTGTTTTTTTTTGTTTTATTCATGAGTGTCTGATTTATGATATATATAATAATATAGATACCAGGTAAGTACTAACCTGATTTTTTGGGCATTGTTTGTTTCCGCTGCCATCTTGGTTGATAACTTGACTGATTTTTCTTGCCAGCCAATGGTTCACATAATCCGTCAGTGAAAGTCACCTTTGGCATCTGAATCTAATTCTTACCTGTGTTACCTATCAAAAGCTGAATAGTATAAATTAATTCTGATTTAGAGATGGCAGTACCATAACTATTGATAAAATATATTCCACATTGGGTGGGGTATTTTAAAAGATATTGAAGTACAATAAGTGAATGTACGTTTTCTTCCAGTGTAACACAGTCATGTCTGGAACCTGATTCCAGTCACTTTTTTCGGATGCATTTCCTTAGTATTCATTAATTAGTTATTGAATTTCTCGGAAATACTTTGTGGAAAGTCCTTCAATAATGAACCCGTGAACATTTTACTTTCATGGATATTTAGAGTTCGCATTGATAATATTAGTATTTATCAAGCAACGGATATCCCTTTTCGCTCAATCTGATTGGCTCCTCTAACTCGCAATATCCAAAATTATTAGTTGATTTTAAGAGGGAAGTAAAAAAGACAGGAAGTGTGCGTTTACATTTTATTGTTTTTTGAAGATATTGTGCATTTTTATCCAGCCATTATTTTGGTAAATACTAAACCTTTGCATCTCGGTATATATCCACCACTATTCACCTCCCCTTTTGGGATAGTTGTTAATTATAGATTGAGTAAATAAAATAACTGGGATTTTCAATTTTGTTAGAAAGGTGCTGCTAGGTGCTTAACTATGGATAACTTTATTATAACCATTTATTATGGTTTTGTTACTCATAGATCCAAAAGAGTAATGCCAATGGTCAGAGCCAAGAATCAAACAAATGCGAGTGTTGTGGAAAAAGTTTTGATTGGCCTAGTCAATTAGTAGTTCATCGCAGAACACACACTGGTGTTAAACCTTTTCAGTGTGAGACATGCAAGAAATCATTTGCACACAAGAGTAACCTGACACAACATTATAAGGTTCACACTGATGCTAAACCTTTTCAGTGTAAAACATGCAACAAATCATTTGCACACAAAAATAACCTGATACAACATTACAAGGTTCACACTGACATTAAACCTTTTCAGTGTAAGATATGCAAGAAATCATTTACACAGAAAAGTAACCTGAAACAACATTACAAGGTTCACACTGACATTAAACCTTTTCAGTGTAAGATATGCAAAAAATCATTTACACAGAGAAGTAACCTGAAACAACATTACAAGGTTCACACTGGTGAGAAACCATTTCAATGCAAGACTTGTCAAAAGTCGTTTGCACGTAACAAAGACCTTAAGCAACATTACAGGATCCACACAGGCGAGAAACCATTTGTGTGTGAAATATGTCAGACATCATTCTCACAAAAGACCTCTTTGGTACAACATTACAAAATGCACACAGGTGAGAAACCATTTCTGTGTGAGATATGTAATAAATCGTTCTCACAAAAGAGTTCTCTGGTACATCATCATAGAGCTCACACAGGTGAGAAACCATTTCAGTGTAAAATATGCAAAAAATTATATACACACAAATGTAGCCTGAACCGACATTACTTGGCTCACAATGTTGAGAAACCGATTCAGTGCAAGATTTGTCAAAAGTCGTTTGCATATGAAAAAAGCCTTAAGCAACATTATAGGACTCACACAGGTGAGAAACCATTTCAGTGTAAGTTGTGTCAGAAGTCGTTTGCACAAAACAAAGACCTAAAGGAGCATAACACAATACACACTGGTGAAAAACTATTTCAGTGAGATATGTCAGTAGTGAGTCCCAATAAAGGGTTCTCTCTTACTGCAACAAAGTGCACACAGGTGAAAAACCATTTTAGTGTAATATTTTTCAGAAATAGTTTACACGAAAAAGCAGCCTAACACAACATAAAAGAAGCCGTACTGGCAAGAAACCAATACTGTGTGAGATATGTCAGAACTGGTTGGATGAAAGGACTCTGGTAGAATATTAGGTCCCCGTCCATTGAAACCCAACTCCCCCTTGTCTACAGAAGAGATTTAATATAGACAGATGTCAAATGTGAGCCAAACCACCACCCCCTTAATTTTCAGTCAAAACTGTGAAATTACATCATTTCTCCCAGGGTGTGAGGGGCAAGGCAAAAGTTTCTAGCAACCAAACCATTTCAAAATACCACAATTTTTTCTAAATTCTACTTTTAAAGGAGTTCATTTATAGAATTCTTAGAATTGTGGTTTAACTTTACAGAATACACAGTGGTAAAATATTTCATTGTAAGATGTGTCAGTAATTATTTAAACGAACAGAGTCCCTTATTCAACATTATATACACTTGTGAGAAACCATTTCAGTGCTAGACTTGTTTTTAAACAACAATAGCATCAACCATGTTATGTAAAACCAAGGCTCATCTTCACGAAAACCACTTTTGACATTCTACCTGAAATGGGTATATTCTGGTATTCTGTTTTACTCCATTAGGCCTCTGCATGTTATTTGCAAAAAAAACTTAAATAGCTGACCTCAAGGAACTTGATACAATAGAGCCAGGTGAAAAACAATTTCAGTGTAAAATATGTTGAAAGTGGTTTTCGCAAAGATGCACCTTGGCTTTACATAACATGGTTGACACTATCAAAAAGCTACCGGTAATTGAAAATGTAAAGTTTGTCCGAAAATTTTAAGTTGTGAATTTGGACGTTCAGGCAGTGATGTTTCATGAAATACATCTCAGAAGGTTACCACTTCTGGGATTATATACCTGTATTCGGGGGGTCAGACCTGAGCAGTCCAAATAGCCTATTCTTAGAAATGTAAACTTGTATTTGGAGGGCAGACCTGAGCTGTCCAAATAGCCCATTCTTGGGGTTATATACCTGTATTCCGGGCTGACAGACCTGAGCAGTCCAAATAGCTCATTCGTAGGGTTATATACCTGTTTTGGGGGGTCAGACCTGAGCAGTCCAAGTAGTTTTTTTTTATGGTTATACACCAGTGTTCGGGGTCAGAACTGAGGAATCCAAATAGCCTACTTTTAGGATTATATACCTGTATTCGGGGGTAAGAGCTGAGCATTCTTAGATGTATGAAACAGTTGTGTTATTTGCATCATATTTATTTAACATGTTATGATTTCTAACTAAGTTTGAAGACTATGCATGACTCTTTGTTCATGTTTTTTTTGGTTCATCTGCCACTGAATTATTGCCCGAGGGTTGCCTCTTGTGTGGAGTGTGTTGTCTGGACCGAGGTTAGCTTCGACTGTATGTAAACATTTACATGTACATTCGCTTAGTAACAACGGGAAGAGTACACTATATACATTTAACTGTAATTTAGTTTCAATATCTAGATGATTTGCATGTTTTAAGTTTATATCACTGTAACAATCAATTTTTTGCTTATAAACAAGTTCATTTTTGTTGTACTAAAAGGAAATAATATATTGAAATCTTGAAAATGGTGATTACTTTTTCGAGATATTCAATTCTTGGAGGAAAAAACCTAAACCTTTACGAGCCTAATGGCCCATGGAGCCGGCGCTTTTCTCCGGTTTCTGTAGTATTAAGAGGATGAGAGTCTTTGACTCCCCCTGGGCTGGGTTGTTCAAAGGTAGGTTAAATTTAACCCAGGGTTAAGCAGAATTTACAGCAGCAATTGCTTCACTTAGGAAAAGATTACGGTTCTTATAAGATACTTCTCAGATTTTCCGAGAGAAAAACTTGTTAATCCCAAATTTACTGATCAAACCCGTCTCTGTAAGGTTGGAAACAAAACCAAGGGTTAAATATTTAACCCTGGGTTAGCGCTAATCAACCTTTGCACAACTGGGCCCTGGAGGGGACACTAATCCATCGCAGGTTAGTTCCTAGCAGACGCTGGTACTCATTTACCTACCCCGAAAGGATGAAAAGCCGAGTTAGCTCAGGCGGAAAAGAATGTCGCACAAATATTCAAATATCAGCAGAGCCTGGAATCGAATTTTGGTGCTTGTGGCTAGAAGGCGGAGATCTTACCAAGTGCGACAAAACCTATCGTTTAAAAGCAACTTAACCGTCGCTTCAGTAAGGTTTTACAAATGACAGAAATAAAGTTTTCTTACCTCGAATGTGAGTTTTTTGTTTGTTGTCAGTGCATTTATAGCATCTGGAGACATTTAACAGGAAAATACTTTGTACTGGGAAGGAACCCCGACCAGAAAACCTTTGTTAAATGTCTCTAGATGCTATAAATGCACTGACAACAAAAAACACACATTCGAGATAAGAAAACTTTATTTTACTGTCATTTGTAAAACAATTTTTCGATTATTTTTTAAACGAATATTTTCCCATATACAAAGTCTTATTAACCGTCATAATCATTTCAAACTTCACACAAATTTAGCTTGGGCTCCCTGTGATGTACTATCTAAATTATTGTCAACGAGACGGCCGAGCAAATTGGCGATGAGCAGCTAATAGAGCAGGGTTTTGTTTAGAGTTGTAATAGCAGCCGGGACCTTTGTGCAAATAACAGGGACGATTACCGTCCAACTCCAAGGTGGCTAGCAAGGGTAGGGGCTGGTGTCCAACCTGGAGTTCAGGGAACCTCCCCTGAGAAATTTATAAAATATTTAGGGCAAAATGAAACATTTTACGCTAACTTTCGGTTTCCCAACTTTCTCGTCTTGTTTTAGTTGTAAGAGAGACACAATAGCCGTTTTCACACTAGAAGACGAACAAAACGTCTGGACGGACAAATCGTCTTAGACGAACTTAACGTATAGCGTGAAAACGGGACAAACAAACTTTCAGACCAACAAATCGTCTAAATTTGTTCGACTGTTTGTCCGTCTAGGAAGACGATTTTTCATAGACGATTTGTTTTTCTAGACGAACAAGTCGAACAAACTCCGATCTAAATTCACACTAGACGAACAAATCGTCAGACGATTTGTCCGTTGAGACGATTTATCGTCTTCTAATGTTCAATGTGAATTGGGCCAATGTGTTGAGAGTTGTTTGTTTATTTATTTATCATGTTTAAAACAGTTAAGTAATAGATTTACTCTTTTCAGACTGGTTTTCACAACAAAAGAAATTTAAAACTAACGTAGAAAACAACTGTCTTCAAGTGCCATTCGGTTTCAGCAAGTTTCCATTAAAGAAAATCTAAATGTTGATATTGCAGTACTTTTTCAAACTCAGTGTTCAACTTTCATTTCAAGTGAACTTTGTCTCTGACTCTTATATCATTGCCAGATCGATGTGTACTTTAGCAGTTGTTATTAAATGTTTTCCCGGTTATTCTTAATGACAAAGGAAAGAAACGTTTGTTTTGATGAGTAACTTTTTTAAAATACTTCTTTGAGCTGCGCTTCTTTCTGTGAACTGTAAGTGATTTGACTTTTTTTTTTGTATAAAGTCATACAGTATATCATGGAAACAAGTCGCTACTTTTGGCGCGCTCATAAATTAAAACGTTTGTGAGAAAATAGAATTCCAAATTGTTAAAATATGTCCGTTTTCTTGAGGTCACCTCGTTTTTGTAGGTTTATGGTACTTTGCGAAACGAAATGGTACTTTGCGAAATGTTACTTTGCCAAATTTAAAGCTAGAATTATACGCACGGTCGACACGGTAGGTGGTACAAAAAGAATATAAAAGTGTTTTGCACATCAGTTAGCAGTCAATAGAGTCCTTTAGATCCGCAACAACGAAATAAAAATTTGGGACTTGTAGTGAGTTACTGAATGTTGCAACTTTTGATTGCAAAAACGACTTCTTAATTATGTCAGTGATGTTCCGCGACAGCTAGGTTAACGTAACTGTTATATCTGATGTATTCAATGATGCTATATGACCATCATATTACTTATTCTGGACAAAGAAGAAATTATGGCATGTTTTTCTGAGTTGAAACGGAAAAAAATACAAGAAAATCATACTTATATTGCCCGTATTCATTCAAGACAAAAAAAAAAAACAAGAAACTCTAATCAATTATTTTTTTAGACTTTATCTATAAAGTTCAGAAATGTAATATTCTTGCGAGCTGATCAACCCACGTCATATTTTTGGGCCAAGGCTGAATGTTCTTAAATATTTTTGGGATTTTAGTCCCAAAATTAAAAACAAACACTTTACCTCACACTCGGTTAGTAATCTCTTAGTATATAATAATACAATTTGTATAATGATATTGTTATCATTTTGTTATTGTTGTTTGATTTCGCAAAGTACCATATTGCAAAGTACCATTTCGCAAAATACCATTTTGCAAAATACCATTTCGCAAAGTACCATTTCGTTTCGTTTCGTTTCGTTTCGTTTCGCAAAGTACCATAAGCCGTTTTTATATACTAATACAATTATTCTCTTCTGTCTCGGTGAACAGTGGCTTTTAGAATATTCACCTCGGTACATCGAGTTCCGGTGACTATTCTACTACTAGTCACCTCGATTTCTGAAAATAATTGTTAAATATATTTGAATATGTGGTTGACCGCCTTCAGAACAGCTCAACGACAATTTTCTACTTACTCTGACAGCTTGAAAACATTCCCAGGAGAAGAAAAGTGTTCACGATTGTCATCCTTTGCAATATATGCTACAAACAATGAAACGTGCCAATAATTTCATTAAAAAAACTCCTATCAATTCTATATAATCTACAAACAATGAAAAGATACTAATAATTTCATTACACTGAATGCTAGTATATATTAAATCTACAAACAGTGAACGGACAAGAGACTGCAGATAGCGTTTTCTGGCTTGTCTGTATTCCTGGCTGTAGCAATGAGCCACCTCATAGATGAATATGTTTTACAACAGAATTGCACAACATTGAAATGCTAGTAGCCTTCATGAAACAAATAGATAGGAATATAAAGAGTACATCAGTTTTTCATTGTTAGGCGCCATGTTAATATTTTTAGAAACGTTTTAGGTTACAGTTTTACAGAAAATAAAGTTTACGTAGTTGAAAGTACGAAATTAAAGCAATGTTTTATCACTAGCTTTTGAGGCACTAATTACCCAAATGTTTTGAAATACAAAAGATTCTTCTTCAGTATTCCTTGTCACAACAGTCCTAACTTAAAGCCACTGAACAAGATATCCAGTAACTGTATTTTTGACCTCTTTTGAACTCTGGCCGACTTTCTCAGTTGATAGTTCATTTATAAAGCTTTCCCCTCTGAGACATCAAAACGCTGCTCACAAACATAATTCACATAACAACAAAAAGGAATCCGAAAATCAAAAATTTTAAAGAAATTTAATTAAATCTTTGAAACTGTTTAAATTTGTATTCTTTTCCCTTTTGCCCCGTGGCTTAAAATCTGTACAATGCAAATCAAAGATTATGGCTTTCAACTTCATTTAAGTTGAGCGAATATTCATATTTGATAAACCTTTTGCAAGAATTCTAATTTCTCACTAATTTTTAGACTGTGGCAACCCAGTAATAGCAATAATTTCATTAAGAAAACTCTTATTTATGCTATAGAATCTACAAACAATAAAAAGCTACAAATAATCTCATTAACAAAACACTTATCCATGTGTGCTAACAAAACCTCAAAACTTATCTTTTGTAACACCGTGTGAACTACCGCAGTGTAGTATCACGAAGTCCCTATTTTGTTTTAAAAGATATTTATTTTTCTTATTGTCTTGGAGGTTTAAAAAAAACAATTATCAAAACATATATGTTTACCCTTTTTTTCTACAAAAGTAGAAGCTCATATACAGTTTTTTCTTTAATATTCAAATTAAATTTCATGTTCTTTTGTAAATTGTTGACAATAGTCACTAAAAGTCAGAATTGTCATAGAAGCTATATTTTAACAAGAGGCTCATTAAGCCTTTACTCGTGGTACGAGTGGAGACTGAAGTGCGGTTGCATTCAGTTATTTTAAGAGGCACTGACCGCGTGCGACCGGGGACAAATCCCAAATATGGCAGTCACTGGACCAAATCTCTAATCGCGACATGAAAAAAAAACAAACAAAAAACAAAAAGAAATGGAACCCGAACGTTGACTCGTGGTACCACGAGTAAAAAGCGCGTTATTTGGAATTTTTTTGTCGGAGTTAGCATCTGGAATATGCAAATACATATGAGCCAGATTAGAAAAAGCTTTTTGTTTTCTCGCGCTTAAACAATTAACGTTAATAAAAAATTCCGAAACAAAAAAGGCAATCATAGCCGCCCGTCTTCCGTGACAAAGTTACTTGTTTATAACAGTGGAGAACAAAGTAGACAAAAATGACACTCTTTTATTGAGGGATACGACTTAGAATCCTATCCCAAACAATAATTTTAAAATCATTTTTGAAGTTAACATCGATCTTTTGTTACTAAGTTGATAATTAAGAAAAATAAATATTCCTTACCCGAAATTACCCTGCCCGTACCTACAAGCTTTTGATTAGACGGTAGCTCTTGCTAACTTTTGCCTAAATATTAGTTAAAAATAACGTTTTCGTCAGACACTGTCAGGTATAGTAAAAGTTCACAATAATGACAATCATGAAATACTGTTACCAATAATTATTATAAATTTAAGACTGCGGCATGTGGATATATGTCAGGAACAATTTAGACAACACCAACATTTTATCACTATTTCTGCGTTATGTTGCTACCGGGCAATTAGCAAGCCGGACGACTCTGCTCGAGGTGGAGCAATGTAGATATTTTGAGAACACATGAATAATATTAGCTGAATTCATATTAGGGACGGTGGAAATGTATCGTCTACGACGAGAAACTTGTCTAGTCAGGGGCAAATTGAAAAAGCTAAAAGGGAAAGTTAATGGAGATCCTTTCTAGACGGAAATCGAAACCTGTCTGCATGAAGTTCCAGTACCCCGGAGTCCTAGATGAGTTTACCATCCCTAATAACAAATTCAGCTAACTTTTTCAGAAAGAAAAATAAAAAAAAAAGTCAGAAAAAGAGAAAACAGTATTAATGAAAAGGCAAAAAAAAAAAGTTTTTTACAGTAAATATTTTAATTACAACTTCAGTGATGTATGAGAAAAACTTTAGTGAATGATTTACTCGCATCATCGCATGCATAGTCGAAAAATTCATGGAAGTCGATATATTTGTCCGATATTTCCAAAATATTAAACAGGAGATTCTTAAATTGAGTTGTTTAAAATTGAAATTTGTTTATTTAAAAAAAACCCAAAACTTAAGGCGTTAGAATATTTGTATCTTAAAAAGTTAAATGCTTCAGTTGTAGGCTGGCATGCATTGTTCATAATTTATTGAAGATTTAATTTCATTTTGCAAAGCACTGAACCAACAACTAAACAACAAAATAGTTTTAAGGTTTGAAAAATAAAAAGATAAACACTTTGGTTGTTTAATATTAGATGCACCAGGATGATGCGCCATTGCATGTAATTAATGATATAGTGTGTCAATAAACTAGAGGATTTATTAGTGACGTTTAAAAACTTACCAAGACGGAAAAAAGTCTGCAGTAGTGTTTTAAAGAAGCGGTTACTGATATATAATTTCCTTCTTCAACATCTATTACGAGTCAATGTTTTTTTTTTGTTTTCAGTCACCGCAGTTCTTGATAGACTGCCTTTCGTTTTACCGTAATTATGTATTTAAATTTTCCTTTAATTAGATTGTTAGTAAACGACCCAATATTAATTCACCATTTACTTGTGGTATTATAATTATGATAACAATAACTGCATGAAATTATTTTAAAAGGCCAGCATCTAAGTTTAAGGGAAATTCTAGTGTTATTCGTTCTGTTGCATCACAATTAATATCCTACATGCGAGAGATACGAAAAGTTGTACCATTGGCATTGAAGGTCCCGGATGCTCGTACGCCCTCGTTTTTTCGCCTTATGTGTTGAAAATGTATCGATGGGATACAAAGCTCAAAGATATGAATTCTACTTAAATATACTCATATTTAAACCTTTTGTATCTTTTTAAAGATACTTAAAAGTATTTTGACTTTCTTGCTGTTTGGGTGTTTAATTTGAGGTCAAAAACACGTGCACATTCAAATTTTGTCGCTATTCAATGCGCGATAGATAAAACTTATAAAAACAACAAAGTTCCAATTAAAAATATAATAACAAACTTATAAAAACCAAAAATACTTTATCTCCTCTAACTAATGTAAAAATAGATTTTAGTCTGAACAAAAGGCTTTGCAGTTAAACATTTAGTGGCATTTGAATAACTAGTGTGTTCATATACATTTTCATTTCGAGCCAAGGGAAATGTATCCAGGATTTAAAAACTTTTATTTAAACAAAAAAACATGTTATTTTGAAATCGAATCGAAATTTACAAACGATGAAAATTTACTTCAAAATTACGCTGGAAAATCAGCTTCTTGTAAAGACCGCTAATATATATTTTTTTTATACAAGAATATCAGTTTTAAAGCAGTTCTAGTTTTAGAATAAAAAACTTTCACCATAGATGTCAGGAATTAAAGATTTAAATATTTCAATATTGAATGAAGTAATACACGAACTATGAAAATCAGTAAAACATAGTTTTTGTATCTTTAATTTGTGATATATGCAATTATTATTTCATTTCCTTCGTTTATAATCCGAGCCCGTTCTTTTTGCAAATGCTCTTTGGGTCGCACTACCAAAAAAGAAAACTTATTAGCAAAAACTATTTTTCTGCATCGGTTCTTCTCAGTTCCCCATTTTAATTTCTGCTGTCCGAGCAATTTATGCATGTAGCATTTATGCAGCTGCCGTTATTCAGTGATTAGCTTGAAATGTTGCCTGCGACTGTATTCTAAGACCTGAAGTAAAACTCTAATTTAAATAACAGTTTTTCTATCTTTGAAATGTAATTTTTTAAAGCTATCCAATTATTAGCAAAACTTGAAATAATTGTTACAGTCATTTGCAGGAAAAATATTGATGTTTACCTTAGTAAAAATATTTTTCCTGACACCATCCGGGAGCTTTACCAGTCTACTTGTATTTATATTCAAATATACAGTGCGAAAATGCTGTGTTGATCGAAAGAATAAATATCTAATTTATAGATAATAAAGTTTTGATGGATACAGAACTTATCCTTATGCACAAATTTTCTCATGTTCTTCTCGATATGATATTCTATATCAGTATATGTTAGTCAAAACATAACTAACAGGGTTTATATTTTTTGCTTTGCATAATCCTAAGAAATTAAAGAATAAGTTTTCAAATGAGATTTACTTACCCTGCAAACATCAGGGAAAAGTCCAAGATAAAAGCAAGCACAATTTTCTCAAGGCTATCAACGTAGAATACATTAGCTTTAGTTTGAACATGGCCACTGAATGGTGCTTTAAGTTAATTGTTACATTAGTGCTATCTGAACGTGTGACTTAGGCCAGCGTGTTGCTTTGTGTACATCTACTAAACTCGGTAAACGATCTGTTATGATTATGCTTTTCTTAAAAGCTACAATATCAAGATTGTATCGTATCTGCTTTTTGTAACAAAATCGGGAAGAAATCAAAGTGATAAACTGAACTATTTCTAATCTAGGAACTGCAGGTGCTCTCTAAAATAATTTGAGTTGAATTCTTCCCGTTTTATTTTATTGCTTTGTTTCGACTGTAAAAAATCTTATTTAATTTCAGTTTCTAGCCTTAACTTATTGACATGCATTGTATAGTAGAAAGTTCTTTTATCTTTCAACAAACTGGGAAGAGCAAAACTTATATTTTATAATCTAGATTGTATTATTTTTCCATCAGCGTGTGATTAATATGTTTAATAGATTCTGAGTACAATTTTTTTTTTTTATTTTATCCCTAGTTTCGTTTGGCTTAAATTACCATTTTTCGTCAAAATAATCTAAATCGCATGGCAGGACACCGCCGCGGGAACACGAATCTACTCTATGTTATACACAAAATAAAAAAACACACGGTAAATCTCAATTTTATAACTTTATTGCAAAGATCAAAAACGCTAGCACATTGTAGAACCTGGGAAAAACAACAGCATGCTTTTAGTCTATAAGAAAAGGGAAAACCACCAAAACAAATTAATGGATATTCCTTTCAATGGGCGCCCGGCATGGAAGGCAGACATGATATAAAAAGCTAGCCGTTTTTTTTTGATATGAAGAAATATATTTTACGTATGAAATAATTCTTCCTTAAACTTAACAATTACTCGTTCAACTTAATAATTATTAGGTCTGAAAGATTGTGCTCGGTAAACTTTTGACCAACATTTTGCGTTTGGAGAAACTTGTTTTGATTTTAGCAACTTTTAGCTTTCGGAGCAACTTTTCAGCTACTTAGTATTGATATATCTTATAGGAATCTAATTTTGAAAGGAAATATTAATTTCTGTGAAAAATATTTATGCTTAACAGACTACGGGGTGTCTGGAGGACTAATACTACCATTAGTATGTACTAGTATGAACATTTGTTAAAAAAAACTATAAATGTCATAAATGGGGTAACGTTTCGTATTTCATTCCAGTTTTTGTACGTATATAATATATTTTTGGTGGATTGTCATGTTGTCCCACTGAGGTATAATTAGATGTTGTAAACATGGTGCTACCGCTGACTACCATGGCTCCAGCTAATTCTGGCCTTGGTCCGAAAAGTTGAAATAATTGCGACAAATTTGTGTATGTACGTGTATGTGTTGTTTGTGTATGCATCAAAAAGTAAGTTTTGTTTTGTAAGAAAATGTATGGATAGTGTGTGTATATATAAAATAAATCAGATAAATAAATAAATAATTTTGTTTTGTAAATAGTAGAGTCAGGAATAGTTATATATAGTAATACTGTAATAAGAATATATCAATCTTGAGGAGTAGAGAGGTGTTTAGGGTTTGAATTTCGTTTAAGTGATAGAGTTAGTCATAACTAAAGATGCAATTAGAGATCTTTTGATATATATTTAACCGTACATTAGAGTAAAAGAGTGTATATATGAATTTTGATAACAGCACCCGGGTATTTGTATGGAAAGGAGTGCAACGATACCAAGCTTCCTATTAGATGTTGTTTCATCAGAGGCAAAGCACATCCGGAGAGGAAGGTTTCTAGTCTGGTACCAGACCTTTGCCTGGCCTTCCTGTATCGAATCCTTTTTGGGAAAATAATGATGATAGTAAAGAGATGATAGTGAAAAGAGGTAGAAAGAAAAAGAGGTATTGAAAGGATGTCTAATTAGTTTTAACTGAATCTAATTAGAAGAAATGTACTATACTTATAGATATGAATTATGCTGTGGGTTAGGGGTAGCTGTTTAATGTTTGAAACTGTAAGGGATATTGATATAATTCTATGTTTGAGCAAAAGTAAAACGACAGCATTGTTAGATAGTTACTAATTAGAAAGGTCTAATTTTAAAGAATGAAAATTTAGGTTTTGGGATAGGAATATAATTTTGTTTGAGTGCAAAGAAAGATAAGAATTTAGGGTTTGGGATAGGGCTATAATTTTGTTTGGGAAAAACTAAAGATAAAAAAATCACATACAAAAATTTTGGGTTTTGGATAGGCATATAACTCTGCTTTGTAAAAATTCTTTAGACGAAAAAATTATTAGGCGTTTGGGATAGGTATACTGAACTCTGCTTTGTGAAAAAATTAGACGTTAGACAAGGATATAATTTTGTTTTGCGAGTAAAAAAAATTAAGTGTAGAAAGCTAATATTATCATCTGTTTAAATGGCAAAGTCTGTTTAAATCAAACACTCTTCATCAGCCTTCCGGCGAGTAATCAGAATTTACGGCCAATAACTGTTTCATCCAAACCGATAATAGAGAGCTTAAGCACTGGAACATTTCTTCACGACGGAGGTCTATTTTCCGTGAGTAAACTGAGTCGAGGACGACATTTTTGGTGCGAATTTTTTACTTAAGCAGCGCGCGTATCATAACGACGGACGCACGCAGGGTAAAAAGGTACGAAAACTAACTTGGAAGAGCTCAGTCGTAAACAAACTTTATATTGTAAAATTGGTTACACATACGGCAAGAACCTGGAGCAAAAGACAGTGTTAATGTAATTGTAAGCAAATTATTTACTTACAAAAATTTATTGACTATTTATTCGGTGCTTGAAGCCATTCCTTTGATAAAAAAATAAATAAATCGTAGTTCTGATAGACCAACACGGAGGCAAAAAACAGCTTTTGGGCCTCCGTGAAGATCATTACGACCGCGAGACGTGTTCAGGTACGCGACATCTGCTGGCGGACAGTTTAGTTCCGCTTGGCCTCCGTGAGAACAAGAACGCCTGGTGCTTAAGCTCTCTAATCATGCTACTAGACCAACACTGCATTGTAATCTTTTTGCTTTCAATAAACAATGTTATTTAAAAAAGGTGAAGGATCTAACATGAAACGTAAGTATGTGTCATCGGAAGAAAATAATATGGCCTCTAGTTCTCTCAGTGTCACTATTTGCCACTGACACAGCAGCCAAGTTTGCAGTTGATTCGTTTTATGAGAACCCTATTTAATGAAACCAGTATTATCTATCACAAAAGTTAAAGGGGAGCTCTTTCAGGATACCGTACCTAAGCCGGCATGCCAATAGAACAACAGGCCGGTAATCAGCAGGGACGTAGTCAGCATTTTAAAGAGGGAAGAGAAGGGGGGGGGGGGGGTTCCAAATCACAAAAAGCTGTGTGGTCAGTGATAAGTATCTCAGTGAGGTAGCTCTAAAAACTGACACAGTAAGGATTAAGGTGTGAGAGGGGGGTTCCGGAATCCCTGGAACCCCCTTCCCCTTGGCTACGCCCCTGATCAGAGGGTTGATTAAAGTAGGCAATGTCCTTTCAAGATAAAAGGAGGATGTATTACCTTGCACAAACATTAACTGAAGTCCTGTCTGGGAGTTTAACCCGGGCCCTCTCGCACCCAAAGCGAAAATCATATGCCACTAGGCCACTAGAACAACAGGCCATTGCAGTTAGTTTCTTTCCAGAAACACAGCTGTGATGGCCAATGAAGATAAATATTTGTAATGTTTTTAAACAGGTTATAGGACCTAACACAAACCTAAATATGTGTTATCGGGGGATAAAAATATGGCCTCTTGTTCTCTCAGCGTGACATATGCCACTGAACTAGCTGCTCAGTTTGCAGCCTAGCTATTAACTTTCTATTAGTTTTATGATACTCCTTTTTGGTGAAAAAAGTATTTCCTAACAGAAAAGTTAAATGAGCCTGTCCGGGAGTTCAACTCAAGACCTCTCGCTACAGGCGCGTAGCGTGGTCATTTTCTCAAGTACGCACAGGTACATATGATCTAGAATCTTAAGTAAACTGAGCGAAAAATACTGCGTTCTTTATTTTTTGTTCGAAATAGTTTAGTGAATACAAGCAAAGAACAAAGCGTCTTGCCTTTATGTTGAGCAAACTTGGCGCAAACAAAACATTGTTTTGGTTGTGGATCCTCGAGCAGGCGCTAAAAGATCAGATTTTACAGTCAGAACGTTCTCGAAAAATCGCTCCTTTGCAGCCTCGTATTTTTGAATTGTTGCACGCTGGCCAAACAACACTGCATTGCTTAGTGTAAAAAAAAGTACAATGCAAAACTAAGTTAAAACATGGTAAAGCTTTTGTTTTAGTTTTTAGAATTTAATCAAAGTGGTGTTTTCATCACGAAATCTTGGTGCGCACAAATAAAATGTTCAAAATAGAAACAATTGCTAAAAATTTCAAAATTTTCTGGTCACTCAAGTACGCACGTGCGTATATGCGTATAGGACGCTGCGCGCCTGCGCTAACTAAGCTAATTCATGCCACTAGACCAACAGGCTGGTTATCAGGGGTTGATTTAAGTAGACCTGAATGCCTTTTAAAAATTAAATTAAAGAGAATGTAATGCAAATTTGTAAATAAAACTTTTCGGGGAAATAATATTTGGTCTTATATTTAATTCGGAGGGAGAATTATAGCACTACATCAAATTTTTGTTTTTTATTTTTCTAAGCTCTCGCAACCAAAACAAAACTGACCATGCTATTAGGCAAACAGGCCATTGTGAGTTAATCGATTTCAATAATTAACTTTTTATACAGGCTTTAGGACGTAACACACAACGGTATGCAATATGTGTTATTGGAGCAATGATGCTAACCGCCATCTGGTTAGCCTAGTTGGTTAGATGCCAGTCTATTGTGCGGGAGGCTCGGGTTCGATTCCCGGCCGGACCAACACTCAGGGTCTTAAGATAATTGAGGAGAAGGTGCTACCTTTGCTCTAACGTCTGTAAATGGTTAGACTTTCGCGTGTTCTCGGAAAAGGCCGTTATACCGTAGGCCCTCGGAGACTTCTGTGTTTGTGTGTGTATTTGTCTTTCATGTGAAAGGTCTCCGTTCACCTTAGAGTGATAAAAATGGTGTCCCCAATTAGTAGGCCTTTGGCCAGCTAAAGATGACTTGACACCTAAATAAAGTTATTTATTTATTTATTTTTTTTAATGAAAATATGGCCTTTTGTTCTCTCACGTGACTTAGGGAGGTATCATTTTTATGAGTCAGCATCATCATCAGAATATTTTAACCCAAACGAGACTAGCCAGGAAAATTTGAATACAGATAAAAGAATACTGAAATAGCCGCCATTTATGAAAGTGGTCAATAAACTGTTGTAAAAACAAAAGTTTTTGCGTCTAATAGTTTGTATGTGAATCGTAGCAAAGTAATAATAAATTAAAACAATTTGCAGTAATAATGAAAACGATAACAATAATTTACCAAGGAAACCTACTTGCAAATTAGATTTTATTCCAAAAACATCTAGTATGAAATAATTGAATAAAAGAGCAACGGCTGGTAGCAGCTACAATTAGAATTGAATTATCCAAAAAAAGAGAATTAGAACAAAGTGTTTGCGTTTGATTTTAAAGTTTTATTAGCGCCAAGTTTTAGTTTCTAGTTTCAGTTAATGAAAGTTTGCCAGTTTTGTTTTGATAGCTATGACTAATGGCATCCAAAAAGTGCTATGAATTGCATAAACAGCATGACGCTTCTCAATGCGGACGGGTTTGATTAACAATTTCTCCCCGAAGCTAGGTAGAGACAAACTTATTATAAATATTGAGTGGCATTTATAACTGAGCCGAGTTTGTTTAAGGTTCAGTATTTTGAAGTTTAAAGCTTAAAGAAAACAAGCAGTTTTTAGTTTGTATACAATGAAAAAACTAAGGAGTCACAGCTTTCTGGTCCTAATTTTGTTTGTGTTTGTGTGTTTGGACGTAACACAGCAAAAAGGTTAGTGTTATGAGAAAAGGAAAGGCCAATTGTTAAGAAACTTAAATTTGTGCTTACTTGTTTATCTGTTTAAGAAAGCTACACCTATTCTTGATTTCAAAACATCTAAATTGAGACAAGATGTGCAATACAAACCTTTACAGATTTCTGTCTGTAATGTGAGCAGGTCATCGGAAAATTATTTCTAATGTTTCGACCAGATAGCTAGTAGGCATCAGAAACTTTCCGCTTATGGGAAAAAAACGTATTTCATTCAATTCCAAATAGATATACTTTATAATGTAGTATTATATTAAACTCCATGCAGGTTATCGAGATTTTTTTTTTCAATCTAAAAAGGGTTGTAAGAGTTGTTTTAATGAGCAGAAAAAAACGTTCTTCCTTATTTACTGAAAATAGATACCAGAAGAATACAAAGAAGGTGTCTCTTTTTTCGATATATCTATTATAATTATCAAATTTAGCAAAAGACAAGAAATAGCTGCCATAAAATGCGTTTTAAGGAAATAAATTCAGATTCTCTACACGATAAAGATTGCAGCTTCCACAACACAGCTAGAAAATTATTGAACTCAGTTACGAAAAATGGGGTTTATATCGAACACACGGTGTTTCAAAACAAAGATTATTACCATAAGTCACCATGGAAGTTTTACAATTATGGCCCATTTGAAATCTGAGGTCAATATGTTCCACTGCAATACAATAAAACCAATTAATGAGAAAGAGATAGACAATAGTTACACGGATAGAGAAGAAAATGCTTAAAGTTGAAATATGTAAAGAGAAGTTTTTATACTGCAACCTACGTTGTGATCAATCTTTTTAAATATATACATTTCAACTACTCATGCAAGCCTAGCACCAAAACACATTTCTTCCGATCCTAATTAAAAAGATCAAGCTATTAGAAAGACATCTATCCAATATTTTGGTCACTTGCTAAAATGTTTGACTGGAACGGTGTACTTATGCACCTTGATTCTTTTTTGAACCTTCAGGAAATTTGAAAGTACCGACTCCGGTAAATCCTATTCTGCGGTATGATTTCCGATTAAGGACGCAATTTAGAGAGCTTTCAAATTTCCCTAAAAATGCTTGTTTTCAAACAAAATCTTCAAGCATGTATCCATATCAATACATTTCGATACGTCGTTATAATTTGAGATCAGTTATTCGTTTTTTCCATTTCAGCTAACATAATGCCAATATTTCTTTTTATATCACTTTTAAATACCCATAATCATTGAATATATATTGGGGCCACACAATCGTAAAACTGCCAGATAATCTGGAGTATATATTATCCTGGAGTAAGGATCTTGTGTTATCCTTTGCGCGTGGTTGGACGTTTTACTCATATGGTCCCTATGTGCAATTTATTTAGTTCCTGAAAGCTCCGATATTGAACAACTGCTGGCCAAAGACCTTTTTATAGGGTATGTGAAAGAAGGAAGACCGGTTATCAACAAAAGTGACAGTGTGGAAGTCAAGTTTGACATGGCATACAGTCAACTCAAAGAATTGGTAGGTACATCTATGCTCTGCTTCAGCTCTGTTATGATAAAATTATAGTGTCACAATAAGGTGAAACATTTTAAGGAGTTCTTACGATGTTAAACAAACTGCTTGGAACAAAATCAAAATTGCTATCTCTTAAAAATGAAAGCTTTATCAAATCATCTCTTTTTCCTCTCTTAACTGTGTTTTAATGCCTTAATTTAAATTATTCTGTCCCAATGGAGAATCATGATTTAAATAATGTAGTTTGAAATATTACTTAGAAAATCTAATAGTTTATAAGAATTCTTGACACAAGCCTTACGATTTTAAATGAATTTTATTTATAGGATGGCCAAAACCAAGTTTTAAAAAGCAAGGTGTGGTTTCGTCAGGTGAGAATGCAACACACATCTACTTTTCTGGCAGATAGTGTCAAAAGAACAAGAAATATGCAAACCATGGTTTGCGAATCATTAACCTGAAAAATACATAGAAATGTAAAACTACGTGACGATAAGGCATGATTCATTATTTGGTTTAAAAAGGTAAGTTATACTCTTAAGACAAACAAAATGAATGGTCGCTTTACAATTATAGCCGGCAATATAGGTTTTCATCAGCTGGTTCAAAATTTAGAGTGAATAACACCAATCATTTCTGCTCTTCGCTGACAAACAAAATGAATGATCACTTCACAGGGTTTCATTAGCTGGTTCAAAAGTTAGAATGGATAACACCAATCATTTCTACTCTTCAAGATAAATTATTCTAGACTGCTTGGAGTGCATACGAAAACGATTGTTTATTCAATTTATACCATGAATGGAAAATCTCGGAGAAACTTCAAGTATTTTTCAGTTCCTTCGATTTCCCTACAAACATGTAATCTGGACAGCAGTCAGCGTTAAAATTTTGGAGTTTTGACACAAATAATGTGAGAATCAGACGTTCGGAGTTTAAACTCTTCATTAACCCTGCTCTGCCAAATTGGTAAAGCTCGAAACTTCAGCTCTTTACAATACACTTTCACTTTCAGTGTAACTGTATCCACAGCTGTTTTGTTATTAATTAATAAACGTTCCTCACACCATGCAGTTTATTTTGTCAATTCCTTCGTACAAACTTTTGATGAACCGAGCCAAGAATGACATCTTCATCTAATTTAGTATTAACAAACATAATTCTCACATCATAATGTGTCAATCTCTTCCTACAAACATTTACTGAACCGGCGGAAAAACGCAATAAGTTTCATAGCCCCAAGGAAGTGATTAAGGAATGAAATACAAACACAACAAGAATTATAACATAATTTGGATAGTACGTGCGTTTTTATTGGTCTACAAGTGTGTTTTCATAATGCTACTAAGCACGAAAATTATGTGAGCAAGTGTGGTTGGCTCTATCTCCAAGTTGTGAGAAGTTACAGTTTCATCAAAGAGACTAAAATATACCAACGCGCATCGTATATTGTCTTTCTCTTCGTTAAGACGGAAAATAATAATTTTATAAAAGAAATAAAACGTGTTATCCGTGCCTTCATAGCCTGGTGAAAACCTTGGCAAAGTTTGTGAGAATTCTCGAGCAGGTGAAAATCCTCGACTGCGTCTCGGGTTTTCCCTGATCTGCTCTCGAATTCTCCCAAACGTTCGCCTTGGTTTTCACCAGGCTATGAAGGCATGGACTGACATGTTTTATTTCTTAAATATTGATACCTTAAACGAAAGATGAAAAAAGCAGCGATTATCTAGAAAAGATTGAGTATCTCATCACATTATTTGAGAAGGTTTAGTGGACAGAATCATTTCGGATCATTGTTTTAATATTTTCAAAAAAATTTACTTAACAATTGTAGAAGCAACAATTGATTGGTCAGTTTAATTTGGGAAAGAAATGTTCGGCTTATAGTTCCCAAGATAGAAGAGGGGACGTGACACTCTAGCTCAGCTAAATGTTTTTGTGATACCTTTTCTTTTTTTCTAGTATTGGACTAATCAATTTCTTGTTTGGGATCCAAAGAAATATGGAGGAATAAAATCCATCAATGTTAGCCCCGAGCTAATCTGGAAACCAGACATAGTTTTATACAATAGGTATGTACTAAGTAATCTTTTTTAGAGCACCGCTGTTTCCGTAGAAATTGAGGCTAAAAAATGTTCAAAGAACAAATCAAGAATATGCCAGAGGCTGACAAAGGGCAATTGACTTTTCAAAAATAATATTTGAAAACGCTTTTTGTTTAATCTTTGTCAGCAGGTCTGTAAAATCGATTAATATATATGTTACATTTTGCTTGTACGTGAAATGATATTTCATTTAAATCTTATACGTTTCTCTAACGAAGCCTTTAGAGTGACACAAGTAATGTTAATTTCTTTTAAATACTTAAAAATTTTGTTAATCATTATACATTTCTGTCTTGCTGTCCAAGATAGCTCGAGAGGTGCAAGTAGAGATTATGAACTAACCTTCGCTCAATCCTCACGATTCGGTATAAAAACTTTATATGAGCATTTGAGGCTAAAATACCTACCGCCTTCAGAGTTTTCGCTACACTGTTCAGGTGCATAAATCAAGCAAATTCACTTTAATTATTGCAAACTTTATCATCCTAGTATTTTCTTACAACAACGATAGTCTGATCTGTCAAATAAATTATTATTCAACAAAACACACAAGAGTAAGTGCATGCATGGATGCGCAATGGGCTCTCCGGTGTTCCTGATCGTAGCCAACTTATGCATGGAAGCCTTTGAGGTTACCGCGTTGAGCAGCTACAGTAGCACTCGCCCTAAGTTATGGCTCCGCTATGTAGACGATAGTTTTGTAGTCCAATAGAGTGAAGAATCTGGACCAGTTTTTACAACACCTCAATAGTTTGGAACCTATCATCAAATTTACTCAGGAAAACCTCATGAGTAATTACCTCCTTGCCTTTCCTCGACTGTGTCGTCTCCCTCCAGGTCCTTGTCAACATCGGTGTGTCGCAAGCCAACTCACACTGATCAGTATTTGCAGTTTGATTCACATATACATCATCCTCTGATTCGCAAACTCGGGGTTATCAGGACCCTGGAGCACAGAGCCAACGCAGTCATGAGTGAAACAGATGAGCAAAAAAAGGAAAAGGCGCACATTAAGAGATCTTTGCGTAAATGTGGTTGCCCAGTATGGGCTTTTCAGAAGGCGGGTATCAGGGACGGACGGGGTGCTAATGGCGCGGAAAGGTTTAAAAGGGTAAACGGGCGGATTGTGAGAGCGAACGTTACTACCCGTACGTTGCAATTTCGGAAAAGATCAAAAATGCATTTAAGGCCCATAGCATCTCTACCTGCTACAAGCCTTAGAACGCCATGAGACAAAAACTCTTAAGGGTTAAGGGGGAGGACGGGGGGCTTAAACAAGCAATGTCGCACACGTGGACAGGACAGTGAAGATGATTGACAGCAGTCTGTCACGTGACACTTCCGTCACGTGACAAGTTGATGAGGACTGTGCGATACGGTCAAAACGTTGCGTTGTTGAAATAATTTTTATCTAAATTTCCAGTAAGTGACATTTTTTTTTTTTTTTTTTTGATTAATTGATTAAGTTGAAAGTTTATTTAATGCTAAAAACTAACTTACGATTCTAAAACATTTGTGCCCAACAGTGTTGGCTATTTTAAGACTGGCTCACTCTATTCCTACGATACAAAGGCACTGATACATCACAATGGGATTACTGAATGGTTTGCACCTACTGAAATTCACAGCATCTGCAAAATGAACATCGCAAGCTTCCCCTTTGACAATCAGAGATGCACTCTAAAGTTTGGATCGTGGTCCTACACAGCAGCATCTTTAAATCTGGTAAACAAACGAAATTCAGCTGATTTATCAAAATACATTGAGAGTGGCCAATGGGAATTAAAAGGAGTTTCCTTAGTTAGAAATCTAAAAAACTACAGTTGCTGCCCGGACTCGTACGTAGACATTACGTATACCATTCACGTAAAACGTAAGATAAAATATTACGTAAACAACCTAATAATTCCTTGTGTGGCGCTGGCAGCACTGGCTGTGTTTGCACATTATCTTCCCCTTGGTTCAGGTGAAAGGATGGGACTGCAGATTACAATTCTCTTGGGTCTGACAGTATTCATGATGTTACTAACAGAGAACATCCCTCGAACCTCTGAAGCGACCCCGCTGCTTGGCAAGTACGCTATGGCTGTTCTATGTGAAGTGTTGTTATCCCTTGTACTGACGTGCTTTATCCAAGGTTTATATTACAGCAACTCAAAAGAAAAACTTGAAGGATGGTTCCGGAGATTGATCTTGGAAACCTTGGAGCCTCTTCTTTTGAAGACAACTCCAGGTAATGTTAAGGATCGATTCTGTTAGTTTATTAGTTTTAAAAAATTGTCAGTGTTATTATTAATTCTTCCTTTTCTTCTCCTTCTTCATCTTCTTCGTCTTCTTCTTCTTTTAAAACTACTTCTTTATTCTACTTCTAAAACATTCTTATGAATATTGTTATAGCTATAGCTCAAAGCATATCTAATGTTTCCAAATGGACGATTGAGTAGCAGACTTGTTAATATTTTCAATACATAAACGACAACTTTCAGTTTATTTACAGACATGTTTCGGCAGCGTCTTCTGTCTTCGTCAGTGTTATAGTAAACTAGATAATGGTATGTATATATAGGAAAATTAATGACAATAGTGATAGATATTGAGATAATAGAATTGTTTAGAATACAATGGTAGCATTTACAGTGCAGGTTTCATAAAAAAGTGTTTGACTTGTAGCTGTCGTTTATCTCTAGAATAACAAAATCAGTAGTTTTTATATTCGATTAGTTTCTGATACGAAATCTTTTACCTGAATCTAGCCCTTTTGATCTACATTAATGTAGGGAGTGTGTTCATATGTTTTCGCAAATTGAGCCGAAATCATCAGTACCAAAGCTCCTATCATGCTCCTGGTTGGTAAAATATTGACGTAGATTCCGGCTGTAAACATAAAAATCACAAGTGGCGTGCAAAAACGACACTGAATATGCTGTTGTTGTAAATTTATTTTTGTTTTATGCCAGTTCTTCTTTGCACTCGCCGTTCCATAATTGATCCTGGCGTCTCAGAACCGTATTATAACGCTGTCTAATTTTTTGTATTTACTGTTTGAAAATGTGAAAACATTTACCTATTACCTACAAACAGTTAAAGTGCCTATGTAAACAAAAATTTGTGAAATTAAGCGCTTAAAGATGGGATTGTGCAGCCCGAAAAATGGTGGTTCCTTAGTTTGTGAGACGTCTTAAGCAGGTCAGTGTCTCGACTGCGTCTCAAGTTTTCACTGATCTGCTCGCGAATCCTCCCAAACGTTTGTTTTGCTTTTCACCAGGCTATGAACGAGTTTATCACCAGGCTATGCACGAAATTATCACCAGGCTATCTATGAACGAGTTTATCATGAAAATAATAATGAAACTTCATTAACTGTTATGTGAAACTAAGTAGGGTTACCCAGGTTATGAAGGAAAAGGCTTGTTAGTTCGTCTGCCTGCAACTAATTTACTCTACCAAGAAGCGTTCTCTTTCGTTTCTGTGACTTGGCCATGAAGTTCATAAGGACGCTTCTAGTAGTATAGCTTGTTATTGACCTTCTCCTTGGAAAAACCAAGGTTATCCATAGCTGCAGTAAAAAGTATGTTATCAGATATGTTACAAGAAATATATAATCAAATTTACCAATTAATTAAATACAGTTAAAGTTACAGTTACACTTTAATGATTATTCTATAATTTACATTGAAGTTAATAAATAAAATACAATGAACAAAGTTTGTGCCAGAAAGCAACAAGACCGTCGCAAAATTTTTGCTAGAGCAAAATTCTTCGCGCACTTTCTTCTAAACCAATCGCTGGATGAAGACAAGTAGCATTGTATGCAAATCAAGTTTTAATATGCAAATTCATTCAACGGCTTTAATTTCAGGCAAGAAAATTTAGCTATGAAAAAGAGAGAACAAAACATTAAATCTATAATTCCGTTTTCAGCAACTTCGGCAAACCGCGAAGTTATTGTTGCCAAAACAACACATTTCGCAAACCAGCGACCAATCAGCGCCAAGTAATTTTGCCCTCAATTAAAAAAAAAAGCCCTCCCTCGTAAGCCAATCAGCACCGAGTGATTTTGCCCTCTATGTTATAAATAAATAAAATACAATGAACAAAGTTTGTGCCAGAAAGCAACAAGACCGCTAAAGCTAGCTTGCATGAGTGGAAAGCAAGTATAATAATTACACATGCTTGCAATGACTAAGTACTTTCAGCCACTAAGCACAATGTAGCAACTGTAGGGCCGCGTTGGTTGCTCTGATTACTCCTTAAATCTACAATAAATGACAATAATCGTAATTCAGTCTAGCCGCCACGAATAGCGGTAAAACGTTGGTGGTTACCAGCTACTTCAGTCAGGTCTATGGCGCTACATATAGCTAGCAAACAGCACAGGTTTCCACAAGGGAGAATAAAACATTTCTCTAAAAGGATACGTGCGCGGGTTTACTGGAAATAGAAATGTAAAATGATATAAAAAATAATGAGTCTTATAATAATAGCTATATGTGATGAAAAATCACCAATCATTTACGATTGATATCTTCCTTTTCATAAATAGCCTTTATACAGATTTCACGACAGAGCATTGCAGTCTGTAATTCGTTGTTGTCATAGAATCCGGTGTTCCTTTTCAGAGTTAGCCTTTCCAAATCTCACGATAAATCATTACCGTCCGTAACTCGCTGATGTCATGGAGTCCAGTGTCCCTTTTCAGCCCGGCTTCTATGTAGGTTGTTCTTCAGTCTATATATTCATTTTATTAACTTTTGGTCAAGGCGTTCAGATTTGAGACCAAAACTTCGAGAGGGGGGGGGGCGTTCGACCCCATCTTGAGGCTTCTAGGGTTAAATGAATTCAAGTCTAAGTCTGAATGATTAGCGAAAATTAATTGAGAAAATGAAGAACGAGTCGGTAAATTTCAAAACTTTTTTACATGATCTATGCGAGTTGTCGTGTTTCTTGAGTCTTTTATGATTAGATGTCATAAATTTAAATGAATAAAAACAAAAAGAAACCGTGATAATTTTCGAACGAAACTAATAAACAAAATGCCTATTTAAATTCTTTGAACTTTGAGTCAGTTAACTTAGGAATTAAATTTGTGCTGTGTTCTTGTTTTTCAAAACATCTTATTTGCCGAGGAAAAATTCAGCGCAGTCGCACTGAAAAAGTAGACTGTACTTCAAAAAGACCGTGTACAAAATGCCGTGATGTTATGCGGGATCTCAAAAGATCTATCAGTCAATAATTTATAAGTGACCGAGTTTGCAGCTCACTTACGTATCACGCCTGGAGGCTCATTATTTCGAACTTTGTATTTGTTACGTTTCCATGGCCTTTGATAGCTGTGTCGTTGTGATTTACGGCAGCAGCAGATAAGCAGTATGAGTATAATCAGCTCCAGTGCAACAATCACAGCAAGGATAATAGCAATGAATAGTAAATCCTTATAGTCGTAGTTCCCTTGTGCTTCTAAAACTGAAAAAAAAAATTTAAATAATAACCTCAAAGTTTTGAAAATGATTCTAATAGTGAAAAACAAATTTATTATTATAACACATAATATCTAATAGTTTTCACGTCGTTTTAGAAAGAATCTTCTTTTCATTAGCCATTCCAAGGGAGATATTTTGGACAATAATCAAATCCCAAGTAGAACTTTCTTGGTAAGATTTCTGCCTTGAAAGTACAACTACAAGCCTCACAACCCCACCCCTCATAACCCCACCCCTCATAACCCCACCCCTCATAACCCCACCCCTCATAACCCCACC
>JANCMA020000010.1:148584-159363 GCA_024336925.2 Zoanthus solanderi
AATTGTTTGAATTAGATTTTTTTTCTTTTTAGTAGATTAGAAGGAATACCTGTAAACTAGCTTATTGTAGCTAAGCGTATTATCCACGTTAAATAAAGTATGTATGTATGTATCACCGCACGTAGTTTGAAGAGCTGACGTTTCGAGCATTTGCCACAGTCGAGTTGAAAAGCCAATACTTGCCAACGATAATGAACAAATTTAAACTTTGAATTGTTAAAAAAGTACTATTGATCCGAGGAGCCCGTTTAGTTGTGGGTTTTTTGTATGTATAAAATCTCCTTACCCTTCTAATGGTAATGGCAAAAGAAAAATTCGATTACGATTTTTCTTCATGGGGTAATTTGCGGAGGGAGGCTGGTAACTACCATATTATTTTCTGGTCGATGACGTCAAAAGCAGAATTTAGTAGTGGGAGTCCGGACCAGTTTCTATATATCTGTCATGTAGCAAGCTTGATTAGGGCTTTTGTTCTGAACACGCGGTGACCCTTTGTGTTGTGATTGTTTGCAATTGATATAGTAAAACAGTTTTACCTCTTTTTGCTACCGTTGTTGAAAAAGTAAGTTGGTCTTTTGTGCTAGCCGAAGTTTAGCCACGACGGCTTTGCAGAGGCCAGGGCATAGGCCAGCAAAACCAATAAAGAAATTAAAGGAAAGAATTTGAAAGTAAAGAGCTGGTTCTCCGTAACATATCTGTCCAGTTTACTTAACTCCAACACACCTCGCCACCATATTTTACAAAAAATAGAACAGATATATAAAAACAGGGCAGCCCTTTCAATAAATTTAAAAGTAGGAGACCATGAATGGAGAAGTAGCAAGCCTGTCCAGTAGAATTCGGAAGATTCCCCACATAATAACATTTTGCAAGGCATGAAAATAGCCGACCACGGTTCGAGATTTTTTCCCAAGTAGCCGACAGCTTTCATCGGCTGTCGGAGCTTATTGAAAGGGCTGACAGGACTGGTCTCCCACTACTAAATTCTGCTTTTGACGTCACGGACCAGAAAACAATATAGTAGTTACCAGCCTCCTATCGCTCGGTCAAGGAGAATCCGGAAGTGATTTTTCAAAACTTTAAAAGCAAATTACACCACGAAAAAACTTTGTAATCGAATTGGTTTTTTGCCATTACCATTAGAAGGATAAGGACATCATTTTATACATACAAAAAACCCTCAACTGATATACTTTAAAAACTCTTTGAAGGAAAGATCATAGTTTACCCAATGTTGACCAAAATAGCATTTTAAGACGAGCTATAAATTTATTTCTTAACATTTTGTACGACTGGACAATTATTAACAAGCATGTCATACCTCACAATAGTGATAAATATTTAACAGCCAAATTACCTTGGTTTTCACCATTGATGGTCTTTGGTCTCTTAAGTGCTCCACAGTTGCTGCAATATCAATTTCTTTTGCTCCTATTAAGAAAGATAAAAGTAAAAGTATACAGTGTGTGTCAATCTATCAGTGACAAATCATATTTATTTCTTAATTCGAAAACTAAAAGAAAACCGATAACCGTTAGCTTCATTATTATCCGGTGGTAAAATTTTAAAACACTTGTTCAGTTTGATCACAGCAACCCTTTGGCTCAAGATTCAAGATTCTTTTATTTATGCCTGCTTTAAAATAATAACAATTTAAATAAATTATATGAAATTTAACAAATTTTAAGGCAAAGGCTAATTGAACCAATAACTGAAAAAGAATCCCTATAATAATATATCAAATGTGAAACAAATAAAACAAAAAAATAAATTTACATATTCATAAAGGACAAAGAAAGAAAAAAATAACAATAACAAAGGGCAACGGCTGGTATAAATAAAAGTTATTGATTATATGACTTAATGAAGTTAGAAAATAATTTATTTTTGAACTGTGTTTTTTCTACTATTTTCAAATTTTCATTAATAGAATTCCATAATGTTGCACCAACAAATCTCAAATTAAATTTACCATAATTGGTTCTTACATAAGGAAGTGTATACAATAGTGTTATATTAATTAAATTATTTCTATAGGACTTCTTACAAAATATTAGAATACAGGAACCTCCTTCCCGAGTGAGAAAAAAGAGATGATAAAGTTTTATTTGGTTATTATGATGTTGATAATGATGAAGTTATGGATCCCTACGACAGTGATAATGATTATCGTAATGATGATGGAGATGATAATAATAGTGATGATGATAGTGCTGTTGCTGATGATGTTTTTGACGTGATAATGGTGGCAGTGGTAATGATAATGGTTGTGATTATGGTACTAATGGGGATATTGGTTATTTATGACAATAAATTATGAATATTTATGCTTGATATCGAACAAAGACAATTTTTTCTCATAATTTAATATAGTTGTAAGTGCTTCTCACATTTTTTGTAGCCTTGGAGACGTGCCTAAGACTCTATCTTGTAAAATTGTTGTCCCTAGAATCTCTTTGCACATTTGCATAAATCATTTGCTTGGATTTTGAAAGCTTGTGGAATAAGAGTCACGGAAAGGCTTCTAGAAGGTCCACCAAAGGTGAGAAGAAATGCTATTTCTCGCATTCGAAAAAAATTAGAATAGTGTTTTTGGCACATTGACCACAAAAGATACAAGGTGATCTGGGACCAAGGTTTTGACCAATCACGTGCCAAAGTTATTTTGCTTTCGTTATCTATCCGAGACTACATTGAAAGATAACAAGACCATGCCACGTACAAGAGTGGAAATAAAAAGCCTAAAGTTACAATATAAATAAGGTAGAAACAGTTCGTAACTTACTTTCTATTAGATTAAGAATTCTGAATATAATTAACGATTACAGAAGTTGGCCAAACTTGCTAAAATCACATAACTTGTTTGAAACCTATTTCTTGCTTGTTTGAAAGGATACTAGAGTTCAGAGAACCACCAGCATGCATACAGTTGTTATAGATGGAGTTTCGTCTTCATGGTCCAAGCTAACTTCTGGAGTCTCACAAGGATCGATTTTAAGACCAATTTTCTTTGTATTCATAATAGATCTACCTGATGTTGTTTTACCCTGTAACATCACCGCTTTATATGATGATGACTGTAATGAAATGCTCAAATATTATTGTCGATGTTTAAAAACATGTCAACAGACTTAATTAGCTTATTAATTAACAGGAAGAGCTTCTAACAGATTTGGAAGCAGATGATATTACAACAAGGGACAAGACCTACACCAGAGGTAACAGTTGCTTTTTGCCTTCAAACCGACAGAGCAGCATTGGTTTTTAAGCAACACTTAGCTACATTTAACCCTCCAAAATTGGGGAAAACTTTAAGCTTGAGGGGAGGGGAACGGAGGGTAAGGTATGGTAGGTTTCTGAGCAACTGTGAACTCAAATGGCTACAGTTATGACTTATAGGTATATTTATATTTCTACTCTTCATATAGCTATTTTCGCCGCGCGGTTTTCCAACCATTCAACCGTCTGTGGCTACTCATCTATCCAAAGCCATCGATCCATCTAAGTATATTGAGATCTACAAAGCATCCAAATCAATCCATTCCTTATTACCCACTCAATATTATCCATCGAAATGAATTCATTCCAGCTCCTTCTAGTCCATTCATTTAAAGACACTATCCATATAAATCCATATCAGTAGGACACTATCCATAGGTTTAAGCGTATTCATTATAATAATAATAATAATAATAATAATAATAATAATAATAATAATGATGATAATAATTACATAATGACAACTCCCCTAAAGGGGATTACCCGTGTCATGTTAAAATTCTTCTCTCTCCCAGTTAAGAATCCCAACTGGTAGGAGGCAAACCAGCTGGCTATTTACAAAGCGTAGTGAATTTGCCCCTGGGATCACCGAGGACAAATTAATTCAGTAGTCCGAGTTGGGGATTCGAACCCGGGTCTTCCGCTTACAAATCCCCAACTCTGACCACTGAGCCACGGTATCTTCTCCATTGGTCTGAATGGGTCTACATTGTTCCATTCATTCAGTGACACAATCTATATATGTCTACTTACATCAATGATGTCAAAATCTGTTTAGGTACCTGCTATTTACCTAAAAACACAAACCATTCTGTACGTCAACGTCAGCCATCCAGGTTCCATCTAGCTCGATCCTTCAATCCGAGTGCATACCTCAAATGCTTTTTTTGTTCTCTGTTAAAACTGTGCGAATCTTCAGCTGTAATAAATGATCTCATTTACTAAACAGATGCTGCATGCAGTGAAGATGACGATAAAGATACAGAAGAAGGTAAAAGTTACCCATTGTACCAAGTAGAGTCCGTTGTTGAGTAAATTAAGCGATTGAAACTCTTGCTTATTAGGATGTTCATTTTGTGTGATTTACAGGTGATCCAAAAACTCCCAAGTTCAAGTCATTGCGACACATGTCGAAGGCAAGTAGACGGTGAAATGAAACATATTAAAGGATGCATCAATAAGTTTTGTGACATGAAACAGACAGCAAACGTAAATTAATTCAGCTTTTTTAAACATAATGCTGGTGATAAGACAATAAAAATAAAAATAATGATTGCTTATTGACAGCTTAATCTTAGGTGCCTGATAAACGGGGGGGGGAGGGACGCTTATTAATTTTTCGTTTTTTCGATTCCTGGAGCTCATTAGGACCTCCCGTTTATTATTTCTGAGTAATTCTCTGAGCAATCTGCTACAAAAGTGTAAAAACAACAAAAATCTGTAGTGTTTATATGTCCTCGAAACTTTAACTGGAAATTGAAATTGCGTTCTTTAGCTATGTCTTCTCATTTTTAAATCGGAAATGTTCAAATTAATATGATTGCTAAGTTGGAATGTTTTTCGGGCCATTGTCACATTCCACCTGGTCAACTTGCGCGGTTATTCCAGTTTGGACGGTCCTTTGGGCTCAACTTTGAAACGTTTTTCCTAAAATTCTGACCTCCCATTTATTCCGACTCCCCGTTTATTCTGACCTTGCCCCGAATATTAGGCCCCTAAGAGTACGTGTGTTCTGTGACTCATCCGACATGGTTTTCGATGGTGAGGAAATGACTCCCAACACTTGCAAACGCGTTTTCAGTATCGGCTTCATGAAAACCACGCGTGCACAAAGAAACACAAAACTTTAGCAACTTTAGAATGGTAAGATTTATAGTAAGGTAGAAGTTGAAGTATCGAGTTTCAGGTTAAGCAATTGAAGCTTCTTATAGTAAACATAAGTCTGCTTTGAATATATTCAAGATGCTGTCATGCACAAACAGCGGTTTCGATCTTGTTATTATGTTTTCTTATTTCAGTAGCACTATGCATTTACTGTTCTTAATTACATTCAGTGGGAACCCAAAACTGTTTGTTAGCTATGTAATGCTGAGTAGCAAATTCCTAGGCCCACCACTATATATGGTAGATTCAAGAGGTAATACCCTTTACATCTGGGGCCTCCTTGCTCATTTTCTAGTGGCTACTAGTGCTTAGTAATAGATTATGTGCACTATATTCAAAGATATGTTTCAGTGAAAAACAATAATGAAAAAAGAAAACAACTATATTTTGAAAATATAATGATCGGCAATCGATAGAAGTACGTAGACAAAGAATTGTTGTAATAGTGAAGGAATACCGAACAATGTGATGAATGTATATTGAAGTTATTTCTCTTAGTGCCGGATACCTAAAATAGATGTCTACTCTGGGGGCTATTGTTGCCTAATATCGCTTAACATCGCCCCCAATCCTGCTCAATAAAGCCAAATGTTGCCCAATATCTCCCTCCGCTCGATGGGGCTGTTAGGGCCCAATTTCCTTGCCATAGAAACATACACTAAAGGAAGCATACGTATAATATAAATAGCTATAATTAATAGTTTTCTAAAAATAAAATGTTTTACACCGACCTATTGTAGTATTACTTCTTTCTAGCGTAATTAGATCCCACATAGTTTTTCGTTTGGAAAAAAAAAACAAAAACAAAGGAGAACAAAAATACTGCTTAGTACTAGCACGCATTTGGTATCTATTCTTGCAATTATACTTCTAACCACAACCCACAAGCTTTTATTGCGCTGTGTTACTGTTATCGCTTACACTCCCAAATCTCTTTAAAAACAATGAATTTTCTCCTTTACTTTATTTGCGCTGTAGGTTTTAGTTTAGTTTTAAGAACAATATTAAAATCAACAAAACGTTTTGATTCGACGACCTGTTTAACATTGTAGGTTCTCGGCCGTCATCATTTTCACCTCCTAGCGTACCACGTGATACAAGGCAATCAGCTAATTGTGAGGGGAAGGGACAAACATGTCGTACAATCTGCTCTTCACACGCTCAAGGTTTGTGGAACAATCCTGCAAAGTTTTTTGGATAATTTATTATTAGGAAACAATTATAATTCTTGTTCTTCGGTCAATTTTAAATCCAGATTGCAATCTCTCATCAGGAATATTTTTCCATGCTTTAATATTTAGTTTTTGAAGTTTTAAATTTTAGTCTTTCATGTTATTCTTACGACTCTCACTACCACCATCATCGTCATCGTCATGAGCATCAACATCATCACCATTTTCATCATCATAACTTTCATCATCATCGCTTTCATCATCACCGTCACCGTCATCATCATCAACATCATCACCATCATTTTCATCATCATCACTTTCATCATCATCGCTTTCATCATCACCGTCACCGTCATCATCATCAACATAATCACCATCATTTTCATCATCATCACTTTCATCATCACCGTCATCATCATCAACATAATCACCATCATTTTCATCATCATCACTTTCATCATCACCGTCTCCATCATCAACATCATCATCATCATTTTCATCATCATCACTTTCATCATCACCGTCATCATTAATAACATCTAAGAATAACTGTTACTCCACCATCTTTATTCTTACTGTCATCACCATCAATCACGACCACTATTATGACCGTTATCATTATCACCATCATTATAAACAGCATTAACAAGTTGATCACCAACTTTATTGTTAAATTACGTAATGATGTAATGGATTTTCCTTTTAGATGTTAATCCCCAGTGGCTGTTGTCAGTGTATTCCTTACAGTACAGATTACAAGGTATGTCTGCCAACTGCTTTGTTTACCTTCTTCTGCCCGAGTTGTCAACATGCACTAATAATTTTACAGTTGATTTAAATTAGACTTTTTGTTTAAAAGTTTTCAGTTTTTCACTATACTCTGGGTTGGAGTAATCTGCAAAATTGTAATTGGACAGTTGGCTGTAATCGGACACCTGTAATCGGACAGTTTCAATCATTTTAAGTATTTTCAGCTAAATTCACCAATCACAACATAGATTATAATCACAATAGCAACTGAACAACTTTCCCTTCAAAGCAAGGGTCTTTTCCAAAGGCTATTTAAAGCCATTTTTAAAGATTTTTTCCATCTGTATTTCTCCCAGCTCATAGTAACAATAAAAAAATGTTCCCTAATCATATATCACTTCAGGATTCGTGGAGATGCAACTTTCTCGGCTTGGCGCCGGAAGTGGATATCCCTTCACACGTGCTGTCCTCAGATCTGTTTGTTCTTCTAGACATCACCAGTTCAACAAATGAGGTGAAGTGTTTTAGTCTTAGGTTTCATAGTGCTGGTCTGCTAGAAAAGGAACAAAAAGATTCATTTGTGCTTTTAAAAGAAGAAAGAAAAGTTACGTCTACAATACGATTAGTATTTTTCATCAAATATTCGAACACCTTGACGGTGTTTCTTGTTAACAGTACATTTATAAAAATACTATTTTCTTCAACAGCGAGATTTCGGCAGAAACGTTCGCGCGTAAGAAGACTTGGTTTTAAACTGCTTTACGTGTAAAAAATTCAAACGAGTAAGAGACTAGACTAGAGCGAAACTATTACAATTTTTCCAAGCAAAAAGCAAGTTTTACTTTGCAGCTTTATAGAAACAGAACAACTTCTCGACGTGGCGAGAAATTGTTAGTACCGGTAACAGAAAGACGTACTGGATTACACAAGTTACGTGTAGAAAAACTGTATCGGCCGGTGTTTTAAACCAGGACCTAACAACCAGGCTACCCAGACGGTGGTTGGGCAAACGCTCAAAACGTGAACTCCTTTCACTATTTTGGGCAATGACCATAAAAATTTGCCTTAAGTGTCTAAATTAAACAAACCTTGGGGCTTGTAGCGGTTTCTGTCTTCGGGGCCCAGTTACTCAAAACTCCGATTACCTTAATCCTGGATTAAAGAAACCGCGCTATAAAAGGGCCTGTGCCAGGTGATCGTCACCTTCAGTTGTCATTCAACCTCCGAACGGTTAAGAGCTCATGTTCATCTCACCTCTCTCTTTTACTCTTTTACTCGTTGTATCACAACCCAAGTTTTGCGAATCTTCTCACAACAGCTCAAACGTTCAAAGGCAAAAAAAAAAAAAAAAAAACATGGCAGATAAGAACAACGACATCAGTGGATGTAACATAACGGCGCGAATTTCAAAATCGAGACTTCAGAATCATAAATTTTTGTTGATTTCTGTTTCAAGCAGAACGAAGATATTACTAAACAAAATATACAAAAGAAATTATTGCTAATGTTTAGTTTTTAGCCGTTAAATAGATTTATTTTAGTTGTCTAATGAATGTTTTTTTATTTTTAACGCTCAGAGACAAGTTGAACCGCCATCTTGGTTCAAAATTTGAATTTTGAAAGGTGTCAGATGTGGGCGGACCTAACCCTTTTATAGCGCGGTTTCTTGTTTAAGACAGAATTCAAAGAGTAATATTTTCGTAAGTAAAGTTTTGTGATGCATACAAAATACTGTTCAGTTTTACCAGTAAATGAAACATGTTAACCCCAAATTTCCAGCCCAAAGCAAGCTATAAAAGGTAGGAAAGAGGAACATGGATTAAAATGTTTTGGGGAACCGCGCCCTGGATCTGTCTCCTAGGGTAGCCGCGAGAGGTTCAAGTTTTTTATTGCCTAATGCTGTTTCTTGTAATATTTTTCCTTTTGATAGAGTAGCGCAAATGGCCAAGAAGACAAAGGGTAAGTAACTATAGGGCTGACGAGTTTACTGTATATAGTAAAATATAAAGTCCCATAGTCTTGCAACGAAAAATGCCGAGCCACGAGGATCCTTCCGGATTCAAAGGATGAACTTTGCAGCGGTATGTGCACAAGATAAAAGTACAAAAGGCAAAGCCAAACTAACTCGTAACATGTAGAAAATTTAATTAAACCTTCGGCCATTCTTCAGCAATACAAGCTAAAAAATGCATGATTTTAACGATAAAAATTCTACTACCTTATTATCACTTATTTTCGCCAGTCTTAATTTTCGCGATTTTCGCGATTTTAAAAATATCGCGAAATTAAAGACTCGCTAAAAAAAGGGACCGCGAAAATTAAAAACGCGAAAATTAGAACCCAATATAAAAACTTTTATTAAGGTTTTTGTCTGGGCCAGGTTAACATACAGTTCACTGAGCAACTTAAGTTCAGATGTCTTGCCTTTCTTATTCATCATCCGAGTTACTTTCTTCAAAAAGTTCCTGCAGAACAATCTTTGTACAGTCTTCTAAGTTTCCGTCCGTATCTGGCTCCTTGTATTTCTCTGTAACCAACTGTTTAAGTCTCTTCATGATAGCATCATTTGTTTCAGAGAAGTCTATCTCTGCGGTCAACTTAACTGGAATTTCCAGTCCCCCTTGCACTAGTGGTGATCGTCGGTGCTTGTTGTCTGTAACTTCAACTGTGACAACGCCTCCTCTCAGCAAAAAAAAAATCGGATAATGCGGGGAATTTCCCTTGGCAAATGACGTATTGTGCAGTCTGTAAACCGCCCAGGGAGATGTTTCATTGCGGCGATGACATAGCGATCAAATGGTTTTTTTCTTTCGTGACAGCACTTACTCACTTCTCCAACAATAGGTGTCCACGCTTCTTTGTATATGTGATAACCACGGAGTCCACAGTGAAATGAATACTTGATCGATTCTCTAGAATTCATTTTCAGCATCAAAGGATCCAAAAAGAACTTTTCGAATTCACAGGTACCTAATCGTCACGACCCAGCCAAGCGTGTTTCGCGCGTAGTACACCAACTTATTGTTTTGGCGGGAAAATTCGCGCCAAAAGTGCAACGCGTACCAATACGACACGTCAACATGCATGTTTTGTTCGATTGCATCCATGACACTCACTACGAAACACGATAAATAGTACAAATGGGTAACAGCTTCAACACATTTTCTTAAACTCTTTCGACAAATTAACGATTTCAGTGTGGCCAGGATGTCTTTGTTTCGCTATGGCTTTACAGTTCAACGGACCGCTCAACTATCGCAGTCGGTGGTGTAGTCAACTGATTTTGTGTGGTAAAGGAACTACTACTCGCCCGCCAGTACCACGTGGTATTTTTGAAGAATGCAAGCTCAACTTCCTCACAGACATCAAAAGGGCCATCGCAGAACATAACATTCCTCCTGAATTGGTGATTAACGCTGATCAAACCCCTTGCTGTTATGTTTCAGTTGGAAGAATGACGATGGCCACGCGCAATTCTTCTGCAGTTTCGATAAAGGGCGTGACGGACAAGAGGAATATAACTCTTATTTTCGTCATTTCACTGTCGGGCCATTTCTTGCCAATGCAGATCATTTATCAGGGGAAAACTGATGCAAGCCAGCCAAGGGGATTTAAATTCCCAAATGGATTTGCAATTTCGCAGAATCCCAAACATTATTCGAATGAGCAGGAAACCCTTTCTCTGATTGATAAG
>JANCMA020000010.1:159463-169592 GCA_024336925.2 Zoanthus solanderi
TACAATTATTGATGTAGGTGTTAAGGCAACTTCCTATTTACTAACCTTAGATGATGTTGATGAAACTACAAAAGACAGATACAATTATTGATGTAGGTGTTAAGGCAACTTCCTATTTACTAACCTTAGATGATGTTGATGAAACTACAAAAGACATCAAAAAGAATGATTTAGTAATGCATGAACTGAGCACATTTACAGGTTACCTTGCACTGAATGCAGGAAGAATTGTAGCACTTGCTGCAGCACTTTTTATCTTATTTATTTATTGATTTATTGATTCACCCGAAGGTGGGTATTAATAAATAGTGTTTATATTTTAAGAGGCAATAGCTATTTTTAGTTTTTAAATATGACTTATAAAGATAACTTTTAGTTTTTATTGATTTTTTAATTTCACTGTTTCATGGTTTAGCAGTTAGCAAAAGTTGTTGTTTTGAAACTTTTTTACACGGTACATGTTTATCTACGATTTCTGTAATTTTAGCGTGAAAGGAGTTAAAAATGTCGTTTGCATCGGCTTGGATTGGAAAGACCTCCACCCATTTTACCGACTTAACCTCATTTAAAAATTCATCAGATGCGAAGTTTGAATAGTTCCTACGAAAAATACCAGTCTTAGGTTTAGAAAAATTATTAGAAAACTTATTAATAATTAGAAAATTAGGAAGATGATCGGTAATGTCGCACAAGATGTTACCACTAACTGTTCGATGTTCAATCGAGTTAAAGTGAATGTAATCTATTAAAGGTGCAGATTGATCAGTGATCCTAGTTGGTTTAATTATATGAGGCTGAAAGCAATATGTTGTGAGAGTATCTAGAAATTCTGCCGTGTCGGTATGCGTGTCATAGTTCAGTAAATTTATGTTGAAATCACCCATGACAATTGCAATTTTTGATTCTCTGGAAATCTTGTCAATAGTGGACGTGGAAAAAATTTAAAGTTTTCAAAGTTGCTATTTGGGTATCTATATACTATAGCACAAACTGTATTGCGGCTTGTGCTACGAACTTCAATACATAGACACTCAAAGTCAATACCGATGATAGGAAATTTGATATTAAGTGATCCCAAAAAATTGCAAAACGTACCAAGTTTATTTAAAATACTTCTGATGTTAAATTGAGCATGGAAAGAGAGCTTGTGAAGTTATCATGATTCAGGCCTAAATTTAAACGATTCTGTTGCTCAGTTAGCATATTATTAAAGCTTGCCTCTGTAAAATATTTACAATTCTCAATATCAGGGTAGAAATTTGAATCGGGATCGAAAAATACGATTAAATTTTAGACTCGATAATCCATCACCATTAAAGTTAATACTTCCTCCATTTAAATATTCAAAAATTGCTAACTGAAATTCATCATCGTCTAAATTAAAGAAAGGAAGACTAGTTAGGTTTGTCACGAATGACGAGCTTATCTAAAACAAAATAAGCAATCTTGCCTGCCTCCTTAGCTGCCTTCAATTGCGGGATCAGAAGCTCTCGCTTTTTCAGAGTAGCGAGAGCAAGATCCTCAGAGATAAAAAAACCAACCGGTTTGTTTTTGCGGCCCTTCATCAGGACTTGTTCTTTCTGCTTCCAGCTCTTAAGTCGGCATACGATCGTCCTCGGTTTGTCTGCATTTCCTGAACGTTCTTGTCTCTTGCGCCGCTCAACTCGATGCGCCCTTTCAATTTCAAGTTTGATTCCTAGCTTTTCCTCGACCACTTTCTGCACTTTAGACTCAGTTTCTTCCCACATCTCCTTATCAGCACTCTCCGGGATTCCGCTTACCCTGATATTGTTCCAGCGAGATTGATTTTCTAAATACTCCGCCTTTAGATCTTGCAAAACCAGATCACGGCTCAATTTATCTGTCACAGAAAATGTGTTCAGTTGACCCTCTAAAGGTTTTAACTGGTCAATCTCTCGCTGAGAGTAGTCAAGGCTGGCTCTTATCGCGGCAAGATTCTGCCAGAAGTTGAGTGCATCAAAGAATTATCACAAGAAGAACCGTGAAGTAAAGATGAGCTGTAGAAGAGATAAGAGAGAGAGGGTAAATAGGATAGCCCGGGAAGCAGAGAAGGCAGCATAAATGAAAGACATGAAGAAATTGTATGATAGAACAAGAACACAATGTGGGCGGATAAATAATCCAAGTAAATATGTTAAAGATAGGAATGGCACGGTCCTCACCGACGTTGACGACCAACTAAAACGCTGGAGGGAGCACTTCCAAGAGGTCCTCAACAGACCACCACCGGAGACCCAAACATACCTTCCAGAGGCTCCACCACTGCCTATAAGAACTGGTCCTGTTACTAGAAAAGAAGTAAAGAATGCGCCGAAGACCTTGAAGAACGGAAAAGCAGCTGGATTTGACAATATCCCTGCAGAGGCATGGAAAGAAGGAGGTTGGACCTCCGAAGAAGTTCTGTTTACTCTATTGAATATGATCTGGGAGGCCGAGGACATCCCCATGGACTGGAAGCTAGGACTTTTGGTAAAGCTACCCAAGAAAGGAGATCTTAGTGATTGTACCAATTCGAGAGGCATCATGCTTCTATCAATTGCTAGCAAAGCACTCAGCAGAATTATTTTGACGCGAATGCAAGTCTCAGCAGACGGAAAATTCCGAGATGAACAAGCAGGGTTCCGAAGCGGGCGTTCATGTTGCGACCAGATAACAGCACTTAGAATCATCACAGAACAATCCTTCGAGTGGAACACTGGGCTGTATATGGTATTTGTAGACTTCGAGAAAGCGTTTGATTCCATCGATCGTGAGATGCTCTGGAAGATCTTGAAGCACTATGGCATTCCAGTTAAGATCGTGAGGATGATCCAGGTACTATATGACGGCTTTCAGGCCAGAGTTCTACATGAAGGAAGGATGACTGAGCCTTTTGATATGAAGACCGTTGCACAACAAGGATGTCTACTCAGCCCTCTTCTCTTCCTAATAGCACTAGACTGGGTCACTAGACAAGCATACGGTGAAATAAGACCGGAATACAGTTCACCATGTATAAGAAGTTAGAAGATCTAGAGTTTGCTGATGACCTAGTATTACTCAGTCAAAGGGTCGCCCATGCACGTCAGAAATTTGAGTCCCTCCAGACCGAAGCTGCTAAAGTAGGACTGAAAGTGAACGCATCCAAGACCAAAGAGATGAGGATAAACTCCCATAGTAACACAGGAGACATCATGTGCGAAGATCAAGCATTAGAACGAGTTGAGTCCTTCACCTATCTATGTAGCATCGTCACCCGTACCGGAGGTTCAGAGGAGGATGTAGAGGCCAGGTGTAGAAAAGCACAATCTATGTTCTACATGCTAAGGCTTGTCTGGAGATCGCGATACATTTCCTTGTGGACGAAACTGAGAATCTTCAACTCCAACGTGAAATCTGTTCTTTTATACGGCTCCGAGACGTGGCGGCTGACTTCAAGCTTCATCAAGAAGCTGCAGTCATTTATCAATCGTAGACTCCGCTAAATTCTAGGTATCTTCTGGCCAGAGAGGATAGCCAATAAAGATCTGTGGCAGCGAACAGAATAAGAAAGGGTAGAAGTCGTCATCAGACGAAGGAAATGGAAATGGATCGTGCACACCCTAAGAAAACCGGCGAATAACACCACGCGGTAAGCCTTGGAATGGAACCCTCAAGGTAAAGGGAAAAGGGGTCGGCCCAAGAAGTCATGGAAAAGGACTGTTACTGAAGAACATCAGGAGATTGGGATGTCGTGGGACCAAACGGGCATCAAAGAACCGAGTCCGATGGCGAAAACTGGTGGAGGCCCTATGCTCCGGTAGGAGTGAAGAGGATTAAGTAAGTAAGTAAGACTTCCTGATATTTACTTTCTATTATTACTCGTATCACAGACCCGTGAAATTAGCTGATATCCCTATGATTACAAGTAGAAATCAATTCTACCTTTTTTTGTTTTTTTCAAACCACAAAGCATGCTATTCAAACGAGCTCGCACTTCGTTATACTTTTCACTGTTTATTTGATACTCCAAATACGTTTTGTACAAGTGAAAACATATTTTTTTTTCAAAACGAAAGGTTTCTACGTCAAATCTTTTAACCGTATCTAAAGTCCAACCTTTCTGCATATCTGCTTGATCGCGTGAAATGTAATATTGTTCAACTTTCAAATCGTCAATATACATTAAATGCAGATTTCTTTCCGTTTTTGTCAATACCTCCATGGTGTTCCATCTTCTACGAAATACCTCTTATACCACTTATCCATAGTTACTTTTAGTAAAATCACTCTGTGTCCTCATTACTTTCAAATGTTAAATTGTACTTTTCTTCTGTTTCCTACAATCCGTTCCAAAAAACCACTAATAAAAACGAAGCTTTCTTTAACGGCGTGTCGTGGAACGCTTCTTCTACCTTCTTTTTAAATGTTATGTTCGACTGCGTCAGTCTTTATAATATCAGCACATTCACCTTTTCTAGCTCTCTTAGATAGTCCAACACTTTTCTACTTCTTTCAGGTATTCGCTTGCCCACGTGCCACCTTTCTTTAGACATGTCTGTCTATAACCCTTTTTTCCTAGCCTCTCCTTCTTATACTCCTTCCTACACGTTTATGGGCTCTTATTTGGAAACCATGCCCTTATTTGGATTTCTCACCCATCCTTCCCACGATCTTTTTACCCCCCTGCTACCCCCGCCGGTTGTCCTAAAGCCTTTCTATAACCCCCCTCAATTCCCTAGTTTGTTAACATGAAAACGAGACAAAGGTGTACCCAATCCCTGAAGATATATAATCTGTGGATGTTGTCCTTCAGTAGCATATTTATAAGATTAAAAATAAAATTCAACCGAGGCCTGAAGCTATTGTTACTAGTATGTATGCGCCTTTCACGGCAAAAGTTACATATTTTGACGCTCTCGATAAATTATACTTTCGAATTTTACTACTGTTATCAGCTTTATTTCATCTAACATGGTACTGGTTCCTTTCTTAAACCATTCGGCTAGGAAGAGGTGGCCACGCTATCGCGGCAGAAGGGCTGGAAAGCAAGCTAAAGATCATAAAAGATATCGCTGGCATTAAATTGACAAAGTTCGCCCACGGTTACCGAAGGGTGACACCAAATTCTCAAAAACCAGGATAACTGTGTGCCTATTACCATCACCAAACTCGGCCAAAACACTACTGCGACTAATAACGAACGGAAGGTCTTCGTTCCTTCAATTTTGCTATCAAATGTTATGTCGCTTTCCCTTAAGATCGATGAAGTTCGAACGGCCATTTGCAATGCAAATCTGGACTTTGTCAATATCACAGAATTGTGGCTTAAACCCCACATTCCAGACAACTTTGTATCAATTTCGGGTCTCAGCATCATCCGTCTCGAGAGAGAGAGAGAGAGACCAGCGAGCATGGGGGAGTATGCATGTATGTTCGAGATTATATTCCTTTCGAGATTTTGCCGGATATTATGGACGATAAATTTTAAGTTTTGTGGGTTCAAATCTGGTTGCTGCGGCTCCCAAGGGGCATACAATCTATTGTTGGAACTGTTTATCATTCTCCAAGCTGTAGGGACCCAGGTATTCTTGTTTATTTGCAAGAATCGATGTCGAAAGAAGCTCGGTACCCTAATTGCGGAATTATTCTCCTTGGCGATTTCAACAAGCTGGACATGACTCGTATTAAAAACGCTTACGGTGTCAAACAAGTTGCCCCATTCCAAACTCGTGGTAATAAAACGTCCTCTTTTCGGACTCTCCGACCATGACACTATTGAGATCCAACCCCTTGCTAGACAGAACTTTTCGGACAACAAATTTTTGCTCAAATCACGTGATCTGAGAGCGACAAAGCGTTTTGCTATGCGGAAGTACCTGGAAGAAGTAAACATCGATCTCTTGGTAGGATTCAAAGTCTCATGCGAGGAAAAGTGTCAAGTCATCGAAACTAAAATGGACATATTAATGCCTCTTAAGTCCAAAAAGATTGTAAAAAAACGAACCTGCGTGGATAAACGATCACTTTAAATCTCTTATTCGTGATCGCCAGTCAGCGTTCGCTCGGGATTATAGCGCCAGCTTCAAACGCCTGCGCGTCGGTAAAAGTATTACGCCTCCAAGGTTGAGCACCTTAGGAACTGTTAGCCGCTCAAATGAAGGACTGAAGTGAAATCATTGAGCGGCATGAAATCAGCCGTGCGCACAGTACATGATCAATTCTGAAGCAGATCAACAATGGAAATGACAGTGATGGTACTTCTCTTGCAAATACAATCAATGAAGCCTTTCTTGCGCCAATGGTTATTTTACCGTCCTGAGCGCCGGGGCGTACTCCATCATTCCACCTGCTAATCCGCTTTTTGTTACGGAGTTTAATGTTCTTAAAAACTGTCATCACTAAATGCAACCAAAGCTTCTGGTCCGGATGGCGTCCCCGGGTGGTTGCTCAAAGAGAACGCCGACATCCTGGCGCCGGTCGCCACAAGTATTATCAACTGTTACCTTGCTGAGGGGAGGCTCCCTCAGTCCTGGAAACGCGCTGACGTGGCCCCGCTTCCAAAGCAAAAGCCAATGCAGGATATCAACAAACACCTTCGCCCCATATCCCTGACGCCAGTACTATCCAAGGTAGCTGAGGACTTTGTTGTTGAGAATCACGTGAAACCAGCCGTTCTTGCAAAAGTCTTTCCAAGGTAGTTTGGCTCTGTTCCGGGTTCCAGCACTATTGAGGCGCTAGTGAGTATGTTTCACGCTTGGAACCGTGCGGCAGATGGCAACGGGGTACCGTTAGGGTTATCCTGTTTGAATTTAGGAAAGCATTTGATCTTAAACATCACAATATCTTACTAAAGAAACTGCGCACCTTCGACATTTGTGATGCAGTAATCGCATGGATGACTGATTTCCTGTCATTCAGGAAACAGCGTGTAAAGTTGGGCCAGGAACACTTTTCAGAAGGGGGCGTGGTCCCAGCTGGAGTTCCTCAGGGGACAAAATTGGGTTCATGGCTTTTCATTGTTATGATAAATGACCTCGATATCGTCAACACCGAATTGTGGAAGTACGTGGATGACACGACTATCTCCGAAACCGTTACCAAGTCAGCAACTTCTAGTATCCAGTCAGCTGTGGATTCCTTGTCAGCAGTGCTGCCGCAGACAAGTTTAAGCTTAACGGGTTTAAGTGCAAGGAAACGAGGATTAGCTTTAGCACCATGGACACTAATTTCGATCCGATAGTTGTAAACGAGAAAGAAATTGAGGTAGTGTCGTATACGAAAATCTTAGGGCTCCATATTTCTTGCGATCTAAAGTGGAATGCCTATATTGATTTTATCATTAACAAGTGTAAACAGCCGATGTTCGGTCTCCGACAATTATAATGCTCAGGCTTAGGCACGTCCGAATTTGGTGGTTTTTTTCGCACGTGTGTCCGGCGGACCAATCACGGAACATGCATGCCCTGTCTGCCATGACAGCCTTCCTTTATTTTTATCTAACTCTTTAGAACAGGTGCAACGTTGTGCATTACGCATAATTTATCTTTGTCCCTCGTACGAAGAAGCTTTAGATAAGGCAGGAGTCGTTCATTTAGCAGTACAGAGACAATCATTAACCGACAGGCTTTTCGATAAGGTAATATGCGATAAAAGCAGTAAACTTCATGATCTCCTATCGCCTGTAAATAATGTAAATACCGTAAAATTCCGAAAATAAGCCCCGGGGCTTATATTTTTCAAAAGCCCTTTTTGAGGGGCATATTTTTGGACGGGCTTATATTTGGAGGGAAATTTGCGTTTCAAAATCGGAAAGGCTTATATATGGAAGGAAATTTATGTCAGTAATTTGCACAAAGTTTTTATTGAAACTCGAGTGATGTCTGCTACATGACCCGGACGTAGATCTTTTGAAAACTCAGCCAAGCAAACTTAAAAACACAACTGAAAATTACTTTATTGAAAACTCAATACTCACTTCAAAGGTAAGGTAACGTCAACAATAACTGTTCACACAAAAAAAATGAATCTTAACAAAAAGTCCTGACTTGTCGCCAACAGTTTGGAATCTATGGCACTTCAACAGTATCAGCAGCTTCCTCTGCGTCGATCAGTTCAAACTTTTCTTTATCTGATGTGTCTTTCACGTCAGTGGAATTGTCCTCGAGGTGGAGTAACGCATTCTCACTTTCATCAATATTGACATTAATGCAACATTTCTTGAATGAGGGCTTCACCATTTCCCTGTTAGAACAAATCTGATCCCATGCATTTCTTATCCATCTTGTCAAGAGTACCCTTCCCTCTGACGCCGGTATCTTTCCTTGCTTGTATAAAGTGAGATTGTCATTGAGGTGTTTCTCAAACTGAGTCCTGACCGCATCTTTAAAGGGTTTGTTGACAGACACATCTAATGGCTGGAATCGACTAGTGCAGCCTGAAGGAATGTTTATTAGTAGTGTTTTCTTTCTTTCTAGGACTTCATCTGTCTGCTGAGCGCGATGGACGTCAGCGACTAAAATCTAACCAGATGAATTAGCTCTTGGGGGATTCGTGAACATATATTTCCCCACTCACGTTCGACCCAAACTTTCATGACATTGTTATCGCACCACGCCTTGGGCTGGAACATCACATTTACCCTGCTATCCAAACTTCTCTTTTCATTAGGTGAAATCCTCTTTCCTTGTTCACGAAAGATGATTGTAGTACTCTTCCGTGAGACTCCATCAGTGAAGATGGTGAGCAGTATTGTACATTGGTGTTTATTTAAACCTGATGAGGCGTTTGAGCACCAGACCTCAGTTGCCCCAGTTGAATCATAACTCTTATCGTCGTCGAGAACGAAAGGAAGCGGGGTCTGGTCAATGTTTGCAATGTCACAATCTTCGTACTTTCCTCTTTTTCGCTCGCACAAGATCTTTGAAAGGAACTTCGTTATTGTGTTTCTCAGCTGCTCTGGGGCTTTCTGGGCAGTGTGTGTTTTCCTGCGAAGAGCTACTCCATACCTTCGACAAAAAGCAGAAAACCAACGATCAGATGCTTTTAAGTCTTCTTTCTCTGGATTCCGTTCTTTCACTAACTGTATCATACGAATGTTAAACCGCCATCGTTTGACGATTTTACCCTCCCTTCGCATGGTCTTGAATTCGTCATGTAAGTCATTTTCTAAAGAAGGGAAAAAAGGCTGGCAACCACGACCGGCCGCTTCATTTGCTACGGGGCTTCTGATTCCTGATCTTCTGTTCGGCTCTTACCCACATGCGTACCAGTTTTTTGTCAATTTTGAAGTTTCTTGCCGTCAAATTTGCTTTTTTTCCATTGTTGAAAAACCAGCTGACAACGTTTAACTTGAACTCTTGACTGTAAGCTTTCCTAGAAGATTTGCGCTCTAGCTGAATTTGTATTTTTCTCGTTGGAAGCCATACTTTCATACAGCAATAGACAAATCGAGACAATACTGTAAGTGATGTTAATCTCAGTCTCACTGATAAGTCTTGGTTTTTTCAAAAGCCAATCAAATGCGACTATTCTCACGGTATGACGTAAGGTACGTACTTTGTGCAAACGTTCCAAACTTGCACATTTAACGCAGCGCAGCAAATTCAGTAAAACTCTTCTTACTACCGTAGTTTTAAAAGCATGGCATCGGTTCGCATTGCAAGCATCACCTCCAGGATTAAAGGTCATCGTGTGTATGAACACAATTACAAAATTGGAGAGGAGTTCTCATGCTTTCTGGAGCCCGGTAATCCCCACAGTCCTAGTGACAATGCTATTGTGGTGAAGACAAGAGTTGAAGATACCGACAAGAAAGAAACTTTTGTAGACCATACTCCGGAACCCCTGGCACAGATTTTAGGCCCCATGCTAAAAGATGGAACAGTTCATTTTATCGTCGCAAAGATAACAGGTGAAAAGCGAGGAGCACCAAAAGGAATTTGGGTGCAGGGTGGCGGAATAGAGCTTCCCTGCAAGTACTTTGTCTATAAGCTGAAAACATCCAAGCAAAGAGTGAAGCATGAACTCTGGAAACATCAATAAACTGTGAACTTTATTGACATTTGGTATAAGTAGTAATTCTTTTGAATATAAATAAAGTTTTGTTCCTGTAGCATTTTTGCTTTGTTTAATTTTGCATTTGAGGGCA
>JANCMA020000010.1:169692-190513 GCA_024336925.2 Zoanthus solanderi
CGCTGGCAGGTCTGAACTTGTTCTATTGTCTTCAGGTCATGAGACAGTCGTATGATCTCTTTGTAAAATAGGATAAAGGAAAATTCCTTGAACATATCACAATTCGTTTAGTTGAAGCAATGGCAAAGAGTGAAACCGGTTTATCTGATTTGATGGAGGATTTAGATTTAGATTTAGAAGATGAAAATGACACAGGCTATGAGCAGGATTTCGACGTAGAAATAATCGATGGGTTTAATAAAGAATGATCAATTTAATGAAAGGGTGGATTTAATTTTTGATAAGATAATGTCCATATGCATAACTATTGATTCCATCTTCTAATAAATATCTTTTGTCATCAAAACAGCTGAGTGATACTTTGTTGATTTCATAACTTCCTAATTGATGGTTTTGACTTCTGATTGTCTTCATCTTATGGTGCATCTGTTTATTATTGAATAGTGTTTCTTTGTAATTTTCATGTGTGATTTTCTTTTTAATGACGTTCTTTTTGATTCCTTTTGCTGTCTTTCCTCTTTTTGAATCTTCTTTCACATAGCTGTACATTTTTGATCTTAAACCAACGAATTCATAAATGGGAACTCCTGCGGCTTCATCTTTAAATTTACCAATTACTTTTTTGTTTTCGCTGTTATAAAAAGGTGAGCTTTCTGAGTAATCGCTGTTGTCGAATTTGTCTTTATCATTCCAAAAATCTTCATACACATCTTCAGCTTCAATTTCATAAGTTAAACTATCTGTATCAGTGAATAGTAATTTAGCTTTGTCTCCATACTTGGCTTTAACGTAGTTATAATGAAAATCATACATTAATGTCTTGCTGAGATCTAGTATGCACATACCTACATAAGCTGGCCTGTTTAGGGTTAGTGTTTCTTTAATCTTATGAACTGCTACAAGATTGTCGTTAAAGATCTTACTGCTCACGTATGTGGGTTTACTTACCATTTTAATAAATTTTTTGTTATCAGTTACTAATCTAATGTCAACTCTCTTTCTCAAGTTTTCCATCGTTTTACCAAATACACTGTTATTCATAAGTTTGAAAAAGCCTTTTTCGAAAGTATTTTTAGCATTTTTTCGTTTATTTGTGTTGAAGTCAATATATTGCTTAAGCCAAGGGGACTGATTGAATTCTAGTACTCGATGAACTTTTGTGACTTTTAATCCGAGATCTTTGTACAATTGAAGGTTTCTGTAATGTAGAACATATTTCTCTTTGTTATTTAAAGTTGGAATTAGTTTTTTCACTAAACCTGTTGATATGTTATATTTGGTAGATATTTTTTTACAATAATCAGATAGCATGTTTTTATTAACACACACCCTCTCTGCAGCTAGTGGGTAGTCGTTATGAAGGTCATGCAACTCTTTGGGGTATTCTAAATCAACTTCTAATATCAATCCTTTTTTACTATTTTCGTCATATTTAGCTAAATCAATGTTGTTGATCTGCTTTTCTGTCATCCATCTGAAACCACCAGTTGGTAGGTATTGTGACATAGCCCAACCATATAAATTATTAGCATCAAGATACATTATATACTTTGAGGGCTCCTTCACATTGTATGATTTCATATATTTATTGTTAGCTATACCATAACGATTGGCTATATATGATATTCCACCACGCATACCCTTCTCAATGAATTGAAACATGTTAATGTCTACCATTAATTCTAGTTTGATATTTGTCATTTTTAGCATAGCGTCCCTATAGCGTCATAAAGTTTTCAAACACATCAGCTAATAGAAGGATGTCAGATTTTAGGTATAAGTCATGATACTCACCCATGTCATTGAGATTGAATGTTTTCCATACAGTCTGAGCATGTTGATAATCTTTATTGCTTATGTGCTCATTATTCATGATACTAAAAAAATCTTCTTTCTGTGGTAGCTTTTCACTGAATTTATCAAAGCTATCCATGTAATCATAAGGATATACTCCTTTTCGAGTCATTAAATTAAACTGTTCACCTTTAAATTGTTGAGAAGTATATTTTAATGATTCTTTGGGTAGATTGCTTACTAGTTTATCCAAGCTGGAGCTCATGAATTGGAAACTGTCGATAAAAGTTAGATGATTGCCAAGCATGAAAGCCATATATTTCTCCATGTTGTTTGAAAAAGCATTGATGTTCATCTGCGTCTCTTCTCCTTTTTTGTTTTTGTAAGTGTGTTTCTTGACAATTTCTCCAATCTCTTGCATTATGAAATGACTGTCGTATCCTCTTAGGTTGTGAAATATTACAGGTATTTTTATTTCTTCTGGATTTACTTTGAGTTTCAGATTGCATTCTTGATGAGCAGAACCTCTGTATATACCAGTAATATGGCAATGGTCTCTGACTCGAGTGTCTTTCTCAGTGTATTTTTTATTGCAGATATGACATTCTTCAGCTTTTTGAAATTTGTCCTCGCTGTCTTTTGTCATTCTCAGTAGTTTGTTAAATTCTTTCTTCATGACATTTTTACAATACTTGACTTCATCTAACATCTTTTCCATGAATTTGTAGACAGCCTTTTCACCCCTGTATGTCTGTATTGGTTTTGTGTATTTGTCATCATAGCAACAAACGACTTTATAACCATATCCACAGTCTGTGTGCTTCTGACATGCTTCAGTGAATGATGAATCATCACCCCAATGACACCCCTGAATTTTTTCTGTTATGGCTTCAAAATCTGCATAGATGACAAATGGTATAGGTTGTTGTTTATGAAAATTGTTAAATTTTAGTATGTTGTTGTCCTTGTCAGGCATATTTACTGCTTGAGTTCCATTTATTTGAATACAATTGTTTTTATGAATATTTAGGACTCTTTCAGAGTTGAAACATTGTAGACAGTGCATGCAGAAATGTTTTCTTTCGTTATGTTTTGTTTGATTGCGCATGAATCTGTTGAAATCTTTTATTAGCACGTAATGATTGTTTTTGTCTTCTGTTATTAATAGTAGTTCGATGCAGTGATCGTTGTGTTTTTCTTTTGATACGTAGATGGGATATGGTTGTTTGTTCTCGTATCCGAAAACGTTTATGTTGATATTGTTTTGTGTTTCTATTTTATTGTATTGCTTGGTGATTACTGGAAAATGAATCCCTAAATAATTCAGTTTGTTGACGTGTTCCTTGTCAGATTTTTTGATTCGTTGAGGGTCTTTGTTTTGTGGGTTCAAGTGTCTGATGTGACACCATCTAAAACATTCATTATCCTCATTTTTCATATTGATCAATCCTTTTTTACCATTTCTAAGTTCTGATGGTAGTTTGATATATGAAGATCCTCTGATTGGTTCATATTTTACAACATTGATGTAATGACCATCAACAGATTGAACTGTCCAACCAGACCCTTCTGAAATCCAAGAAGCAATAATATTTAAAATGTATTCTTTTGACTGTTGTAATGCTTCGCTGATCTCCACATCATTCGTAACTGTTTTGGCTGGACTGTTGAAATATGCAGTTTTGTATACTTTTTTTTTGTTTGTTATTTTTGTGAATGTAACCTGGGGGTGTGTGGGTCTTTAATGTTTTTGATGCTTATTTCGTAAGATTTTGTGTAGCCTTTTATGGCTTTGTTTGTTTGCACTATCTTGGTTCTAGGTGTTGGAACCGGCTTTACAGTTCTAGGTGTTGGAACCGGCTTTACGGTTCTAGGTGCTGGAACTGGTTTGTCCCTAAATTCTAATGGTGGAAGAATGATATTATTTTCATACTCTTTCACCATCTGCTTAACACTCTTACGAGGTGTTGGAATAGGTGGTCTTGATTTGTAAGTTCTTGGTGCTGGTACTGGTTTGGTATCATCTACCACAATAATTTCAGGCTTCTTCACAGATCGCTTCAGAAGCATTTCTATAAGCTGAGATTTACTCAATTTCTTAAGATCACGTTTATTCATATTATTCATTGAGATAATAATTTTTATATTATAATGTAATATTATAATTGTTTTGTATTTAAGTGATGTACATATTTAAATACGTTTAAAATGTTATAAAGAGATATATAGCATATAAAATGTATATATGAGTAAGATTGAAATAAATAAGTGCGTTTATAAAATACATCCTATTTATGACTTATATGCTTCTGATAAGGATGGAAAAATTATAAATATAATAAAAAAGGTACCTCTCAAAGGTATTAAAAATAATTCTGGATATATGCAATGTAGTATAAGAAAACATCGTGGTAAACAAAAGGTATATTTTGTTCATCGGTTTGTCTGGGAATGTTTTAACGATCTTATTCCGAAAGGGAAAAGGATATATCAAAACGATAATAATGAAGATAATCGTTTGTCTAATTTACAAATTATGACACAAGAACAGAATTGTGAGAAATCAATATCTAAACGTGATTATACATTTGTTGCTAAAAATAATGAAAATAGAAAGTGTGTTAAGGCTATTAATACTATTACTAAAGAAGTTTCATATTTTTATAGTATGTATGCTGTTCAACAACATCTTCAAATAAATGCTGGTATTGTTAAAATGGTATGCGAGGGGTTAAATAACTGCAAATCAGGTATATCTAAGAAGGATGGAAATCCCTATAAATTTGAGTATATCAAACAAGAAGATTTGCCAGATAACTACAAAAAATCCTCTAATAAAAGAAAAAGAAAAATAAAACTATCAGATGAAGATAAAAAATCCTCTAATAAAAGAAAAAGAAAAATAATACTATCAGATGAAAATAAAAAGAAACATAAAAAGGAATTAATGAAAAAATGGCTAAAAAAAGAATATATATGCCCTAAGTGCGGTAATACTTATAAAAATAACTACAAGTATATTCACAGTAAACTGTGTAAGAAGGTTAGTAACCTTTAATTCTATATGATTATTACAAGAAAAAAAATAAATATAATTCCTATGTAATTGATTTAATTATACATACAGGAATTGTTTTATAAAAAAGCAAATATTTGATAATAAGGTTATAGCCAGAAAGTATTGAACATTTTTGGCTACAATATATTATAATATATATCATTAGCTAATACATGGAATATATCCACGTGACACGCTTTAATATATATTATGTAATTTACCTTTAAATAATTTTATACACTTTCTTCCGAAGTCTGTGATTCAGATGAACTTTCAGATGAACTTTCAGATTGTGATTGTGATGGAACATATTCACTATCACTCCAATCTAGAGACATATCTGAATCATCAATGAAACTGCTTTCATAAGATTGTGAGGATAAACTATAATCGGATTGACTTGACATTATATATTTATGTTAGATAATATTTTTATATTTTTATATTTTTAGTGTTATATAATATTTACTTACCATAAAAAGGTGAATTTCTATTCTTATATGTTAGATAGTATTTTCTTAAACCATGTCATATATCCCTTAAATCCTTCATAGGAATCCAACTGTTGAAATCATCACTATATCCCTTCCACTTTACTAAAGCTTGTTTCTTTTTATAATCCCGCCGAATGACTTTATCAATACGGAAAATATCCTGCTTGGCTTTTAATAGTTCAGGTTCATAAAAACTCCCTTGTATGTCTTCGTCATTGAGATCTTTTAATTTGTAAGTTATAGGATTAGTGTATTGTATCTTATCGACTGTAAAAACTTCTTCAGTCCAATTTGGTGTATAACCCTTGTCGAACACATTTCGTTTATACTTACTTATCCTAACCTTATCACCTACTTTAAATTTAGGTTTCTGTGTTGATGTTTCCATATCACCATATAGATTAAAGTAAACAGTTCCTTCATTATTTTTCTTTGAAGCTTCTATAGGTGTCATTTTAATGCTTGAATGTTTAGTATTGTTGTACTGCTTCAGAATCTTAGGTAGCATTTCTAAATATTGTGTGTTACCTTGAACAGTAAAGTGTTTCCACATTTTGGTTTTTATTGTTCTATTCCAACGTTCGCAAACACTACTCTTTTCTTCATTTTCAGTGGAATACATCAGTATATTATGCTTCTCTAATAGGTCTTTCATATACCTGTTATAGAATTCTTTCCCTTTATCAACCCATAAATACTGTGGTTTTCTACCTTCCTTGAATATTGTTTTGAATGCTTCAGAAACGGATTCACCTTTTTTATCCTTCAATGGAATAATCCATCCATACTTACTAAACACATCAAGTACCATTAGAAGGTATCTAAAACCTTTATTCCATTTACTGAATTGTTGCATTTCAACGAGGTCAGAACACCATATCTCATCTATATGATTCACAATTACACGCCGCCGAGTAAAGTTACGTTTTATTGGTTTGTGTAGTTCGTCAGCTAATTTTTCTTGCCAGTTTTCTTCACTCGACGGCTTTTTACGTTTTTTGATTTAATACCAAGACCTAGCTTTTGTTTTGCATTAATCAAAAACCTCGCAGTTTGCCCCCATTTAGGCATTTCACTATATGGTAGTGCATCAAGTGATTTAACCATTTTCTTATCACATTCACCCTTACTTTTTCCCATATCATAACAAATATCATGATGGGCTGCTATTTCATCTACTTTATTGTAAGGTTGTACATGCCATTTGGTTACTTCACCTGTGCTCTTATCATATTCTAACTGGTTTTCTAGAGGATTGTACGGTCCCATATACTTATATTTACTAGGAGTAAATCCAGCTTTTGGCTTTGGTAACTTGCCGATTAATTTGTGAATGTCTAAACCCTTTCCTTCACTATCCTTTTTGGAAATGAACTGAGTTTTTGTTGTCCCACAACTTGAACAGACTGATTGCATTAGTAAGCGACCATTTTTAGTTGTTTTGTATTCTATACTACCAGGTACAGACATAGTTTTTCTCTTTTCTTTGACGCAATAAGTTGCTTCTTCCATATACAATATGTTGGATTAAAGTTTTTTGTTTTTATGTCTTAAACATAATATTATTACATCTAATATATGTACTAATATATTTTTAATATGTATAATACGCTTTTTCCATACTTTTCTCTGTATTTCCTCATTATAAACTTCATCAGAACTAACTATCTTCATAATAATATAACATTATACTAAAATATTTTATTAAAAATTGATGATTGATATGATGATTAACATGATTGAACTTAGGATTATGAATTGTATCTAAGAATGACATTCCTTTATCTCTCTCGTTCAAAAAATACAGACACCAGTATCCACAAAGTACACTATTTCTCTCCTGTATTTCGTCTATGTTATATATAATCTGTTTACCACTAGTTGATAAGTATTTATGAATTTCTTCAGCCATCGGTAAACCAAAAGAATCAAAATACTCGCTGTATGTATCAATATTCCTATAACAAACCCAATGTGTACCCGGACCTATCTGTGAATCTAAATTTATAATACCACATTCTTTCTTATTTATTTTTATTGGTAAATTGTCTCTTGAATATACACCTCTGAAATACTTTATGCCAAGATGCTTTACCCAATTTAATAAATCAATATTGCTTAATGGTTTGTTTATGAATTTTATAGAAGAGCTCCCAATATAGGGACTCCATTGAATGGACTGTTTTTGCCTAGGAGTAATCCCTCCCCTCTTTTCTTTCGTTTTTTTTGGCTTTTTTTTAATACCCAAACCAACAGGGTTATCCCATGACCCATAAAAGGGTGGTGTTTGATATGGAACCATCATACCACCTTTAGATGGAACATAAATGTTGCGAACATTATGCATTGATGCATGGGGGTCAACCTGTAACCCTTTCCCAGTTAAAGCATTGAGTAAAAGGGGGACCCCAATACTAGCAAGGAGAGTGCCTAGAAATCCCCCATGTTGTTGCTTCGTTAGTCTGAAAACAGGAATACCAGACCCAGTTTGGAGAGCTTCTACAATCTGCTTCTTCTGTGCTTCAGTAAGATAGCTCTTATACTTGATTAATTTATCAACCTTGTCCTGTGGTATACTGAAGAGAACAGATCCCAGAATTTTATTAACACCAAAGCTTGATAATCCAGAAAGAGCTCCAGAAACCAGTGGACCAGCAGCCTTTGACACAAGCGGCATAACTGTTTTCGTTAGTAGAGGCATGATGGCTGAAAATAGACTACCTCCATCCTGCTTCCTCATCTGTGCAGATGATATTCTGATGTCTGTTCCGGTTCCATCTCTTTTACTTCTCTCAATCCGTTTGATTTGAGTTTGTGTCAACATAAGTGGATCAGACCCAGTTAGTTGTGAATTTTTCAATCTTAAAGTAAATGGTGCTTTCTTCTGATATGATTTAAGCATTTTCTCTTTTTGGCCTTTTGACAGGTTTACATTATATTCAAAATATGACATATATTATTAGATTATACAAAAATTAAATATTTTAATATGATCTATTAATTAATTTATTTAACTCCTCAGCATAAGTTTATAATTTTTTTTATTTTTAATTAATTTATTTAACTCCTCAGCATAAGTTTACCACTTGATTGTGTTAATTCAACATCTTGGTTATAGAGAACCATTGCATAAACACTATAGTCAGCATTTGTACCGGCTGCAAGTTTGTACTTGAAAGATAGTTTGGTTGTTCCATCTTTAATATCTTCTTTTTGTTTAGTAAGATCAAAATATACTAGTGAAAATATTGATTCAAAATTTGCTCTTGTGAGAAGAGTACCCCCTTTGAAATCATTATTTGCATGAACATAATTCATAACATCTCGATATACTCTTACAACGTCTGTAGAAGGAGTGTATTCAACCTCTGGATATTGGTTTCCATTACCTACCTCAAGTTGACAGCTAATCATTTTTTGATTATTAGCTACATTAAATGTGTCATATAAAAATGGATTCTGGGTTTGATCGTCAACTCTCGCATCATTGAGTATCCATACGAATACATGACGAGGTTTTGATATCCCTGAAGTAATTCTAAATGTTCCAGATTGTTGTCTTGAAGATACAGATCTTTCAACCATCTCTCTCAGGTATGTCCATTTATGAGGTTTTAAATACTTACTCATGTATAGCTCTTGTCCTGTACTATTAAATTGAATCTTAGGTACCCAAAGCTGAAATTTTTCTATGACAACACGACAGTTATCTGCAGCCTGCCAAACTAGATTCGCATCACTTTCAATAGTGACCTGAATCTCAACCTTTGAATTCGGTAGAAATTCATCCTCGAGAGCTTCAAAGAAGCTGTACCTATTCAAGGGGATTTCGTAATTCAATGTATCTGATGTTCCAAGAATTACTTTGCGAGCAGCAAATCCTTTATTGTAAGCAGCTTGTGCCTGCCTTTCTTCAGCACTTCTATTTGTATCAATATAAAAAAATGCATTTGTAGCTGTACTGTTTGCATAAGATGTATCATACTCCAGGAGATTTTTTATATTTATTGTTTGGTTAGCACTAGTGTTGTCATAAACAGGTATACCATTTACCTTAATTGTGATAGCTTTGATTAAGGAATGAACTCCATTGACGACTCCATTATGATCTTCAGCAGCGATATCACCTCCATCTGAAAGCTTCTCAAGTTTAAAATTTACTAGAAAACGAGAATTATACCAATCAAATGGAAAAACTTCTCCAGAATTATCCGCTACAAACCTGTAATTCGTTTTAGTTTGATGTGCATTATTAGCAACATTTGTGACAAGTGGTGTTTCGAGCTCGAAAACTACATCATTGTAACTTTCTACATATTCGGGATTTCTGTAATTAATCATATATAATTAGTTTAGATAATATTAACTCTTTTTTTAATCCCAGAACCAGCTAGAAGTCTTTGTAGAGCTAAATTTTTATCATAAGTGTCTGAATTTTTTACCGGTTTAACAACATCAGGTATATCAAAATTACCGCTTTTATTTTTTTTCCGTAAAAGTTGAATGATCTTGTCGCCTGCTTTTTTACTCGCGTATTCACTTGTTGAATTAATAGCCTTTTCTGATGCTTTTTTTGCGAAAGATTTAGCAGCATCTTTGACTACTTTCCTCCCAAATAATTTTGAAATGGTGGAAAATACACCACTACCTTCTTTCACAGAACCATCATATATATGTGTGTACATATATTTACCCAATGTTGGGTTATATCGTTTTTTGAATTCACACTGTCTTATATATATTATGTTATATTAAATTGGTGTAGATCGAACTATTAGATTCATATGCCAATCGATTCCATTCAAATCAACGGGTCTTTTTAGCGAATCTAGAATATAGAAACGAATTTCATTTATTATGAATTTTGATACAGGGTTAAATAAAGCTCTTCTTGGCTCGATTGTGAAAGGATGACTCCTCTGTAAATTGTCCGTTGCTATGATAAATAGTGTATTAGTTGAGATACCACTTATGATACTATCTGTTACAATATCGGAATTTACATATAATATATCAATACTATTTGTTATATTAGGTAATCTAGTACCATGCTCAGTAGATTTGACAATCTTTTTATCAAAACCTATTAGATCCCCAAATTTACCATCACTTAAGTCTAGTTGATAATCGTTTGAAACTTCAACGACTAACTTATAAGTTGACAAAATGAATAAAATGTTAATATCAAAAGTACCATCTGATTTTACATGACTGTGATTTTTCATAACCTGGTGCAAATAATCATTTAGATCACTGTAACTGTACATTCCATCTGGGAATGTTACAATATTCCAAGTGACTCCTTTATTATGTGAATATTTAACCGTTTTGTTTTGATAATCTTCTCTAATATTATGCCAAGAATATGTCATACTAACTTTATCAACTGCAATCTTATGACTCATATCTTGATCGAGATGGATTGGTGGATCAAATTTGATTTTAAAATCATTCGGTTTAGATATCCCATATTTCTGTCTATCGATGCTACTTATATGTATCGATCTTTCTACGTAGTTCATATAAAATATGTTTACATAATATATTTACTAATTAATATGTCCAGGTCCTCATTCGTTATTTCACCCAAGTCTCTTAATTTATGCGTTATATTAGTAAACTCGTTTTGCAACTCTCTACTATCATTACCCGCTGATATTTCACCACCAATAAGTTCAAGCCTTGAGTATAGATCATCAGGATTATTATAATAGACTACCCCGCTACCGAGTTTTGAGTATTTTTTACTCGTTTTATGAATAGGAATCTCCGATAATTGATTCAGTTCGTTGAATACTTTTTGTGATAGGTTACTATAACGTTTTTTTACTATTGAAGCGCTTTGTAAAGAGATCTAGTGTATCGAAATCAACTACCTTATCGTATACTTTCTGACCATTTTTATAGGCTACTAGCTTTAATTGTCCTATTGGTTTTGGTAAATCAATTTGAAGATTGCCATATTGACCTGTTGATGATATTTTATAAGCGTTTCGTTTTGGTTGATTGTATAAACCAGTACCAATAGTTTTTTTACCTTCAGTAAGAATACTAATGCGTTTCTTATATTTTTGTAAGGTATTTATTTTTTGGTCCAAATCATTAATTTCATCTTTATTTTTATTTTTCTGTTTTTTGTTTTTTGATAAAGAACCTTTAGAACGACCGAACTTTTTTAATAGTTCACCTGTCTTTTTGGAATATTCATCTATTGTATTCTCATCTTCTTTAGACATTGACAATAACCTACTTGGAAGAGGTAATTTATTATCTTCGAGTAGTTTTTTATTATCATCATCATTATCAAACCCTTTATCCAAGTTTGATGTTATCCCTTTTTTTTCAGTTAGCATTAAAGGTTTGTAATCATATGGTAATTCTGTTTTAGTATATTTTAATTCTGGGGCTTTTTCATATAAAATAAGATCTTCCAGTCCGGAAGTAATTGCTCTCTGATTTTTCTGAAGTTGATCAATCAACTGATCCTGTTTTTCATCAATAGTTTTTTTAACTGAATCTTGTTTATCTAAAAGTGGTTTATATGTTTCACTAACACCCTCATATTGATCCTGTCTCTCATGTTCTGAAATTTTTATAACATCCCTAACACTTGTAATAGCATTACCAGCTTTTGTTTTCTGTTTAGTAATCAATTTTATTCTTTCAATATCCATATATAAATAGGTTACATAAAACTTATCTTAACTTATCTCAACTTATCTAAATTTATCTCAACTTATCTAAATTTATCTCAACTTATCATATAATCCAACATATTATATATGAATATACCTAGTTACGATAGTCGAGACGACAAAATAACCAATTATAGACAAATACAAAGTTTCATGCCTGAAGAAAACTTTAGGATGCTTGTAACAGGTCCTTCGGGATGTGGTAAAACAAATACTCTGATACATTTACTTACGAAACCACTTGTTTATTTTGATAAGCTTTATTTATATGCAAAAAATCTAGAACAGGGGAAATATCACAATCTAATTAAAAGGTTTGAAAATATCAGTAAACAAGTAGGTTATAACGTCTTAGAACACAGTAATGATAAAATTATTCCAGTTTCAAAACTAGATAACAATCTTCAGAAAGTTGTCATATTTGATGATTTTATCTGTGAAAAAAACCAAAATCCTTTAGTAGAATACTTTATTAGGGCAAGACATAAAAATTGTTCTGTAATTTATCTTAGTCAAAGCTTCTACAAAACACCAAAAGACATACGATTAAACTGTAGTCACTTCTGTGTGTATGAGTTTCCTAGTAATAACGAAAGAGGTTTAGTTACTCGTGAGCTCGGTGTTTCCAAAGATCAATACAAAAAAGCAACTGAGAAACCATATTCGTTTCTATATGTGGACAAACCAAAAAAGACTACAAGATGGAATTTCACTGTTAAAGTTTAATATATATAATATATATACATATGGGAATATTCAACGATAGCGGTGAAAATAATACCGTAGAACAGGGTGAAAAGGGTGATCCCGGCATCGGTTTTTTGTTAGATTCCAATAATAACTACAACATTCAAAATAAAAAACTGACCAATGTCAAAGAACCTACAGATGATAATGATGCTGTTAATAAAAAGTTTCTTGATAAGATACCAGGAGTCAGCTTAACTCGCAGCATACGGTTAGCAAATGGCTTGTTTCTTGAGGGGATGAGGATAGACGGTTTGCCTAACCCACCACCGAGTCTGACTTCGGCTACTAGTAAAGAATATGTAAGATCATATGTTGATGGAAAAGACAAAGCTATAAGAGAATATGTGAATCAAGGGGATATGTACCGAGCAATTAGTACTAAAAATGAGTTTAATTTTGTGCCGAGTGATTTTAGAGATGACAGTAATTTTAGTGTTTTTAACTATGACCAATATAGAGATTTTGCTTCTAAATACCATAATGCGAAAGCAAATGTTGTATGTAGTTTATCTAAGAGCCCTGCGAATCTCTCCATCACACTACGACCTTTAAAAAGAGGTATATATGGTTTTAGAATTGAGGGTATTGTTGATCCAAAAGACGATACGTCTAATTTTGATTTAACTATCAGAACACCTAATACTGGTTTAATAATATCAAAAACTAGATACAAGGATAAGATTGATTTTAATACTATCATAATTGATATTGAATTTGAATTGAAGGTTGACATTAAACAATTAATTATAATTTTAATATTGACACATGTACTAAACAAAGAGATTGCCTTGTTCATATACGGCCGTAGAGGAGCTGGACATGTAGATCCAATGATTATAGATAATGTTGATTATTCAAAGGTTGTTGAACAACAATTTTTACCATTGTTACAAAGCAATTTATTTAATATCATACCCGACGTTCTATACGAACAATTTGTTAACAAATTTTGCACAACGTTGTATAAAATTGATAGAGCAAGTAGTTCTGAAGTTATATATGAAACGAAAGGTAATTCCAAACATATATCTAAATTATGTGACCAAACAAGATTTCAAATAACTGCCGTTCAAAGTACATCCAATCTTAAACCAATATTAGAACACACAGGTCCTATCATTGATTATAGGTATTCTATTAAATTTACCGAAGGTGAGAGATTGACAGCTAATATAAATTTAAACGCACCAATTGTTAACGTTTTTGTTGTTTATAGTTTAAACACTTTTAAGTCTTCTATCTCAATATATGGACAGAATGCATTATTCGGAAATGACGACGGCAGAAATAACGGAAGATATATTACTTTCAATAGTAGTAAATCATTAATTGTGGCTGGGTCAAATTCTGGTCGAGATATTGTAAATTCATATCCTAATTACGCTAACGCTGGTGAGCTAAATAAATATAAAGTTTTATCAGTACACTTTAATCAACCTTCTGAAATTAACAAAAGTTACATTTATTGTAATGGTAAAAAGTTACTGGATTTTACAAGTAATTCTACCAAAGGAACATCAACAACAACAATTGGTGATTTATCTGATATAAAAAGAGCACCATTGAGAGGAAACATCGAATTTTTTAGCGTTTACAAAAATATACTATTTAAACAAACAATAAAACTACATCATAAAATTTTATGTGAACGTTACAATGTTACTCATGACTCTATCACCCTAGATTAAATAATCTAACGTAATATATATGAAAGAACATAAAAAGAAAAACGTTTTTAACTTTAATCATTTAAGTAAAAAATTAAATGAGGACCAATTAAATGAATTGAAAAGCTATTATATGGTATATCATAGAAAATGTTGGGCGTTTAAGAAAGCCTATAAACACTTTAAAAGGATAAAGATTATAGGTGATAGTCTATCTTTAGTTTTTGCCAGTGGAGGTATCGCTTCAGCTGTTGCAACAAGTGGTGTCAGTCTTATAGCAATAAGTACTACTGCTTTATTAATTCAGGGTTATATGAAACATAAAAACCTGGATTTGAAGATACAAGGTTGCTTATACGCGTATCAGAGCTATCAACATCTATTGAATAATTTAAAAAACATTATGAGAAGTGGTAATTTTGAAACATCTCATTTACATAACACTATGGACACTTTGGATAATTATATCGTAGATAACACACCAATTATTGATAAATTTATGGGTGCATATGACAAATATTATGCTAGGTAAAATATCCATTATCTGTTTCTATATACTTGCAATTAAGTATTTCACACACTTTAATCCATAATTTATTATATTTTAAAAGCGTTCTTTTATTTATTAACCTCTTACATCTTTTAATATTATTATTATCATTCTTAAGTTGAAATATTTTGTAATATAAGTATTTTATAAATGGGTAGCGTTTCTTCGATTGTAATTTGTTTATAGCACTCTCCATTTGTTTGAAACTCTTTCTGAAATCTATACGATTCTCATAACTTAATTCAAATAACATAAGAAACTTTTCCAAGTGATATTTTCTATGATAAACCGACTTCTTTCTAAATTTGTATCTGTTTTCATAGTAATCTATATATCCAACAGTCAATTTATATCCCTCTACAGTACCACAACTCTTACAAACATACGCACCATCATGATCAACTATATCCTTATTTTCACAACATGTTTCTAACTTAGGTATATCGTCCTTATTTTTATCATCATCATCATCATCACAGAAAGGACAGATAGTATCCTTTATTTCTATATGATATCTGTCATCACAATTTATTCGATTATTACAAGAAAGACAATAAATATCCCCATTATCTTTTAACAAGATATGTAATTCTTCATTACAATCCATCTATACTATTAAGTTAAAAGTTATTTTAAAATAGAGGTATAGTTAACGAATATAACGAAAAAACTTTCAAACTCAGGTATGACAAAAGAGTTATTAAACCAGTAAACGAAGACTGTATCGAGACATTACCTTACGGTTATTAAATCAATGACATGACGTCACGACACAGCTGTGGCGAAATCACAAGTGTCGCAAACACAGTCCAGTTCATGGGTCCATGGTTGTGCTACCTCTCTACGAGTTTTAAAATAATTAACAATTGTTTTACCATTTCTTACAAACCATATAAATGGTAACTTACATCTCAACACCTTTTTATAAGGGTGGAAAAGTTTGTAAAACATTCTAAGCTGTCGAGCCCTTGTCTTCTTAACTTTACATCTCAAATCAACCCAATCGTCGAAGTTACCGGAAACATGCTTCATACTCTTTTCATCTTGAAACTTTTCAAACGCTTTATTGAGCCACATACCATACACGAGTGCATTCTGAATGACATAGTTGTCAATACTCTTAAAACAGTTATCATATTCTTGAATACGTATTTCATAGTCAAACAAAGAAATATCAGTATCTGGAAGTACATTCGGAACGTCAAAATGAACTATCTCACCTCGAATGTAATTACTCTTCATTTCCTTGATAAGCATTAATACACCATCACACTCGACTGAAAGAGCTGACGGCTTTTTTCGTTTCGGTTCTTCAGGCATTTCGAATAATAGTTGCGGAACATTTGGCGATCCTGTTGTATCAAGCCAGTCATAAAGGACTTCATTAGCTTCTTTAGCTTTTCCTTTATTGAGTAAATTGACAGCATAATCCCGCTGTTGACAACAAGTCGAATAGAGCTTCATCCAATAGTCCGCGAATAATCGGACCTTATCGTTTAAAAAGGCAATGTTTTGATGATAAAACCCATCGATTATTTCTCGTAGTTACTAAAACATGGAACGACCTACAACCACCTAAAACCACCTACAACCACCTAAAACCACCTACAACCACCTAAAACCACCTACAACCACCTAAAACCACCTACAACCACCTCAAAAAATTCAACAACCACCTCAAAAACATCAACAACCACTCGCAAACAATCTAAATGTCTAAAATAAGTCAAGACGGCAACATGTCACGTTTACATGAAATACGAGAATCGAACAAAACACCCACCTCTATGGTGGCACCTCCCCCAAAAACTTTACTCTCTCCCTGGGCCCTTGCTGTATCATCAACCATGGGCTTAACACAAAACTAATTTCACCTCATTGCCCTATTATATTAATTGGTAGGGCTTGATATAAGGTTGTTTTTTCCCTTTCTCTTATGAAACTCAACAACACTTTGATTATAATGTTTAAAATGTCATATGTGGTGCGAAATCTGGAAAATATCTGAAAAGATCAATTTTCAATCTCAGCAGGAGCAAAACGTGATCAGAGTCACCATTGCGTCTGACCATTTGGCTTTTAAGGGGGGGGGGGGGTGAATTTAAAAAACAATTCCTGCATGCTTCAATTAAAAAAATTGAATGGAAAGCAATGAGTCCCCACATATTCCATACGAATTGTCTTTCTTAACTGCTATATCACTAACAAGTGACCTTAACCCTTTTCTTCTAGCATGCAGAGTAGCTACAGGAGAAGAAATTCCCTAGGCTACTGCACAAAGAGCGCATGCCAACTAGAGAGTAGCGGGTTCGAAGTCTTTGACGGGTGCTTTTCGGATGTTTATCCACTTAGATCCAGTAACACATCATCAGATTTTTTCCGATAAAGTTTGACTTTTAACTATCGTTTTAATTTTCATCTCCCTAAAACTTTATGCGGTGAAAATTAAGGCAGTTGCAATGTTGATAACAACATTGTTGACTAAATATTCAATAAAGCGGAAGATTCTTTTTTTTTGTTTTGTAGCTTTTTATATAGTTGTACCCGTTACGCCAACCGAGTGAAAGCAAGGTTGCCGCGACTAATATAATTATTATAGTTCCTAATATTTCATTTTATCCACAGATAGAAGAAGATACAGAAGACAAGCCTCTGTTAATGAATAAAGACAGGTATGTAACTGTTTGAACTTGTTGTTACAAAAAGCAAAAAGGACTCTGTTGTATTCGGTGTAACTTTCAACTTTGAGTTTTTTGAAACTACAGTCAAACCACTCGATACGTACACCTCTTTATTACGGACACTTTGTTAGGACCGCCAAAATACTAACTCATTTTCTTCAGAAAAAACCTCTGTAATACGGACTCTCTACAACGGACAACTATATTTCCCGTACCCAGAAAGAAAAAAAGAACTCTTTAATATGGGCACTCACGACATGAGACACAGGACATATTTCCTGTTAAGCGATTAAAATATTATACGTTTAAGGTTACAGAATATGAAAAAAGCTTTAATTTTCTGTTTTTTACTATTTTCGATTTCCGAATTCTACCATAAAAGTGCTATCTTTTGGTGAAAACCGCATCTCGATTACTTTAAAACCAATGGAGATATGAAGCAAAACTTTCTTTTATCCTTTCATCCTTCGCGGGAAATTTATTTACTTTCGTGTCAAAGCTTTCACGGTTGGATGCGTAGTGCAATAAGTTGGCTGTTGTTAGCACAATGTCATTCTTGGCCTTTTTGGCTGCATTTCTTGTGTTGCTTCTTGAGCCTTTTCTCTTCCCCTTTGCAAAAACAGTCAAAGAATTTTAAGAAAAGTTGTTGAATTAAAAATTATTGACGTGACCTCCGTAACTGCACCCGACAATAGATGCCAAACCACTTTCATCGTCGGGTCAGGAATGTAAACACTATCACATTTGCCGCCAAATCTTTTTAAAAATGCAGTTTTCTCCAACAACAAAAATTGGTTACATCGTCACATTCAAAGCACTAATGCTCGGTCTGGTTTTAATCAATCTTTCTGAAATTTTCACAGCATTTAAGTGACAGCCTGACAATCAAAAGTGTGTGCGGAAAAATTTTGCTTTTTTCTATTTCCGGAGTTACAAGCGGTATTATAGATCTTTCACACATAAATGTATATTTTGAAATACATGACAAAATTAATGGTTAAGGTAACCTGGTGTTAGTGCAAAATTTACATTTTTAAAAGCATATTCAACAATATTTTTTTAAAAAAGTTTAATTGTATGCTATGAACAAAAAAATGAGAAAATTATAGGATAAAATGCTTATTAACAAGAGGAAAATTTAACCCTGTCTTCGCGCCAACCGGCCAGCAGACAAAGTATACGTATTTGTAACACCATCATCATTTTTTAAACATTAAAATTTGATTTACATTGAGAAACTTAGTGTCTTTTCTCTATTACAAATACCCTCTCTTTAAAACTGCGTGCCGACCAATTTTCTCTGATCACTTTTCAGACGTTTACACTAGGCGAAAGTTTTCCAGATTCGTAAGAGTTTCCGTATCCGATATTTGTTTGGTATCCGGAAAAACAATGCGTTTACACTACATATTGTATACGGATTCAAGTTGACGGTACTCAACTTTAGTTTTGGGATTCCAAGTCTCCGGAAACACAAGCGAACGAAGATATATCATTTTCACCGGTCCCTTTTACTTTCCAATCTTAGCCTCCGACCCCCACAATTTTCTGGCCTCTTATTTTAGTCCTAGCCCCACCCCACCCCACCCCCGGCCCCTACCCCCCACCCTGAGGCCTCTATTATAGTTCACACCAAACTAAATAGAAGGGGAACCTTTGGTTTAGTGTCAACGCACTCTCATTTGTAGAGCCTGATTAGCCAAAGATGATGTTGATTTTCAATTCCTAAAGCAGAGAAGTAATCAAGAAAGTAAATAAGATGCGCGCGACTTGGGGATTGGGTCCGTGGCGGCACCCCGTCTCTGCCCAGCAATGTTTGGTGTTGAGTTTCCTAAGAAAACCCTAAGAAAACAAGATGAAAAATCAACCACATTTGAGACCGACCACGTGACTTTTGAGGTGGATTCCTGCAACCTTATTTTCAAAGAAAATAGCAAATGACCCCTCCCCCCAAAAAAAAAATATGCCTAAATATATGAAGAAAAATATTGCAAACCCGAAGGAGAAACTCTGTTAAAGGAGCTCACACTACAGCGTAGAAAGAAAAACTTAAAAAAAATATCCTGCATATAAATAGAAGGGGAAAAAATCTGCCCACCTTATGGACGAAAAAACTATCCCATCAAAATTACCCATTCGTACAACTGCATGCTGTGTAGGAAAACAAAAAGAATAAAAAAAGCACAGATCACTATTAAAATTTTTCAACCCAATTTTGTTAATTCCGGCTTGTCTTAATTTGTTTTCTTCGGAACCCATTGCATTATAAATTTCCAAGTGGATAATATTTTTAACAATGATTACAACTAAATACTGGTTTCCTTTTCCTGTGTAGTAAGGACCTTGGGTGATGACATGGGAAACGGGTGTGAAAGAGATTAGGGTTCACTTAAAATGTACAAATTTATGGCGGATGATAAACAGATGCTAAAAAAAATTATGATGTGGTTACCTTGGCCCATAAAAACTCCTACTAATTGCCGTGCAAATAAATTTATTCAAAATTCCAGTCTATCGCACTGGGCCTAGGAATGTAATTCACCTCCTCAGTACAAAACGGAAGTGAAGCAGACTCCAAGAAACCCTGCCTTGTGCCATGAAAAAATGAAACGTGAGCCGTATGCAGAATGTAAAGCTCTTTAAGATGTTTTGTTCGATTCTCGTATTTCATGTATACGTGACATGTTGCCGTCTTTACTTATTTTAGACATTTAGGCCTTGTTTTAGATGGTTTTAGATTGTTTGCGAGTGGTTGTTGATGTTTTTGAGGTGGTTGTAGATGGTTGTTGAATTTTTTGAGGTGGTTGTAGGTGGTTTTAGGTGGTTGTAGATGGTTGTTGAATTTTTTGAGGTGGTTGTAGGTGGTTTTAGGTGGTTGTAGGTCGTTCCATGTTTTAGTAACTACGGTTTCTACGTCGAAATCCTGCTCATAGCCTGTGTCATATTCATCTTCTAAATCCAAATCTAAATCCTCCATCAAATCAGATAAACCGGTTTCACTCTCTGCCATTGCTTCAACTAAACGACTTGTAATGATATGTTCAGGGAATTTTCTTTTATCCTATTTTACAAAGAGATCATACGACTGTCTCATGACCTGAAGACAATAGAACAAGTTCAGACCTGCCAGCG